>VMKM01000825.1:0-229895 GCA_008360985.2 Macquaria ambigua | reverse complement strand
CATGCAGGGACACTTTAAAGCAGCAGGAACTGCTCTCAAGTCAGTATTTTCTCCCTCTTTGTGACTCGTCTTGACTGCTGTCAGTTTCAGCTTGGTCCACTGAGTTTTTCTGCTCTGTTTTGGGTAGCATTAGCAAATCAGAGGTGAGGTATTTCGGTCCACCGCCACCCACAGGAGGAACAGATGAAGAGGTTAGGTAGTCCTGACTGTGAACGCTTGGATAGGCTCCGAAATCCACCCTGGTCCGCACTGGTGGGACGAGGTACTGGGCCAATGGTGCAGAGAAGCTGGAGTAGGGATAAAACAGAAAGCCTCCAAAGTGTGAAAGGCTCACCAGGTCCTGTTAACAAGGGAAAAAATACATACAACTTTTATTATCAGTTGTTCTTTAAAGAATAAAAGTGACAGCTCAGATCTGAAATAGTCTTGAACACTGATATAATGATATAATAATGTAATACATCATATTATATAAATGTGGCCACATAACACTTGAAACAGGCAATCAATGCATGAATACAGTTTTTTGCACCCACTCTCAAAAACTCTTATCAAAGTTATTTACTTACATGATCAAAACAGCAGAATATCATTATATGTAAATGACCCAGATATATTTTTTTACAGTTTGAATAAAAAATAACAAACATAATTTATTCACCAAGTAAAGTCCTTCTTGAACAGTAGGCAAACAGAGCAGATAGGAGTGGTTTTCAGGTCATTCATATTTAAATTACCACACAGCTTGGATTCATTATATTATGATACTGTGCACTGACATTAATAAACTAGGTCAAGTATTTTACTTAAGTACAATTTAGAGGTACTTGTACTTTATGCTAATTTTTACTTCTACTCCACCCCATGTTAGAGGAAAATATCGTACTCTACATGTATTTATTTGACAGCTATAGTGGCTTTGCAAATTACAATAAAAAAAACAAAAACAATGATGACTTTGTAAAATAGTTAACAGTGAGTTCACATTAGTAACATGAAAATGCTGCTAACACATTAAAGAATAGTTGCGCAAATCTTTCAAGTCTGTCTTAAAACACTAGTCGTGCTTGTATGTACAGTGAAACCGTTTTTGCTTGCTCTCATCATTCCTCCTGTTCACACCGGACATTAAAAGACCCCTCCCTGATGTGCTTGTAATGTACATGATGGGGGACAAAATACATAGTCCAAAGTTAATATGAGGCTTCAGCCTGAGACTTCAGACTGAGTTAGACAAATCTTCCAAAGCTATCCTTTCACCGCAGCTTAGCAAGGAAACACAAAGAGAGAATTTTATCCTAAAAAGACTAACTTTGGAAGATTCCCACTTGATTTGTCTAACTCAGGCTGCAGAAGCCTCATACTAGCAAAGGCTAAACTTCTGGATGTAAAGGTCTTGTACTTTACTTGAGTGTTTTCATTTTACTTTATAATTCTACTATTTCAGTGGCAAATTTTGTACTTTTTACTCTTTTACTAATACCACTTACTTGCAAATTAAGATAATACAGAAAATACGATGATGTGTTTATGAAATAGTTAATGGTGAGCTGAAATTAGCTCCACGTCGACTGGCTGCAACATTAAAATGCTGCTTACACATTATTATGCATCAGTAATAATAACAATCCAATATTATAATGTGTCACAACCCCTTACATAACAGTGACATTCTCTTGTATAATGAGTACTTTAACTTTATTACATTTTACTGCTACCTCTTCTGTACTTAAACTTAAGTATGTAGTACTAGAATGCAGGATTTTGAATCTTATATTTCTACAGAGCAGGGGTTCTCAACCTTTTGTAACTTAAGGCCCACTTCTGATTGTTAAAACATTTCCAAGGACCACCTTCCCAAAGCACTAGGCAAAATAAGCTCCTCTCCGATCGTAAAGGGTTTCTTGCTACGAGCTATGAGCAGCAACCATATAGCTAGTTTTCAAAGTGTTCTGTTGTGCCTGAAGCCCGTCTCTTTTCCTTAGGAAATGTTCTTTTGGCTTCCCAACACATCTCAGCTGCTTTGTGTTTAAGTGTCTCTGGAGCTTCGATGGTTTTAGCACCTCATTTGACAGGATTTCACCACATTCAACACACTGTGCTTTGCGCTGCCTGCTATTATGCATCCAAATGTAATGTATTCATATGTACTCATATTTCCTCACCACACACTTCGGAGCTTTTACTGGTGCAGGTTGTCTCACACATCACTTTTTGTTTCAAAAAACGGATCCATTTTGTGTCACTGCATCCAACCGTTAGCTAGCTAACAGTGGCAAAACATGTTTGTCTCTACCTGATGATGTGAATTCTTAAGAACTTTTAGATATAAACATAACTAGCTTTGTAAATTAATGAAAACATTTTTTTTTAAAAATCATTTTAATTTGAATCTAACCATTTGGCAGTACCACTGCCTCCGCGGCCCAGCTAGCTGGCCCACTGGTTGAGAATGGCTGCTATAGAGTGATATTATCTAAATTCTTCTTCCAGCACTTAGGATGACTCAGTCTCTCTGGATTTTTCAGAGTAATAATGAGATGTAAAAATGATGTGTTCCATAAATACGTCATGTGTTTTAATTAGCGTTTGATTGGTTTGTTGGCAGCATGCATACCTGTACCAGCGCGTGCTGTTGAAGACTGATGGGAAACCCTGCAGTTCCTGGAGTCCTGACAGGTGCTGCCAGGCTCAGTCCACACGCCGCAGCTCTGTCGGTGGTGGCACAGCTGTTCCAGGTGTTTACCTGAGCAGAGTGGAAAAGACTGTTGGGGATACTCGGATCCCGCAGATGTCTGTGTAATTCCGGTGGATAAACACAGCTGTGCGCAAAACCGCTGCACAATCTGCACAATTGTTCCTTCTCTGAGTCGTGTGGCTGGCAGCAACCCGCTCCATCACTCAGCGTACTGATGACATGGCTCTGTCCGGGGTCCATCTCTCTCTGTGTCCCAGCTAGAGTCTGTACTGTCCTTCCTGTTCTGGAAACCTTTGCTTCAGTTTTTGTCTCCTGGTGGGTTTTGCGCACCTCTTGTCCAGGATTGTCCTCAACATTATCATCTTTGTCACTGTCGCTTTCATGAGCATCTTGGAGGAAAAAAAAGATAAATGGGAAAGTTAGTTTTGGATTCATGTTTGAAGACTCACAGAATGTCACGGACTGATAGAATGAGTATTATACAGGTGGGAAAACACATTTTCTGTACCTGAAGATTTGGAATTGTCAGAGTATTGTGTAGACAAATCCTTTACAGGTTCTGATTTCATGTAAGTCATCCGCATCTCTTTCGATTTTTGTGATGAATGTTGTAGTTTCCTGATGTAACAAAAGAAAGGGAAATAACTGACTGATAGTGATTTCGTAGATGACAAACAGTCAATAGTGATACATGAAATTGCTGATGATTCAAAATATTATTGTAGAATCCTTCAATCAGCTGGAAGTGGAGCATTTATCACCATATTGTTTGTGTGTAACTGTTTGACATCACTTTGGAGTTCAGCAGTTTAAAACTGACCTGATAATACTGGAGCAGCATCATGTTGACTTTTACAGGCGCAAACAATGAGATTTCCCTCTGTGTACACTTTAAGTAGATTCTCACTGAACCAACTTGCTCAATCCCACAAAGAGGACTTGTTAGGAAAAACATTTTCTTCAGCTGCTCTGGCAAGTTTACAGCTGAGACTGTTTGAATTTGCACTCACACTTTGGACTTTTTTTGTTTGGAAATTAAATATGTTAAGTTTTGATCATTACATTAAATTTGCTAATCTTAAACTTATTTATAAATGTAGTCATGAATGATCTGGTGCTTTTGTTTTATGGTGCGTTATTGTATTTGTTTGTGTCTTTTATTGTTCTGTCTGTATTCTCTTGCTGAGTTCTGAGTTTGTGTTTTTAATGTACATACCTGTTGTTGAGTTTGTGTTTTGTACAGTCTCTTGTGTATGTGTTGCTGAGTGTTATGTATTTTAAATGCCCATCTAGGGATGGGCATTGCAAATTAGTTTAGGCTATAAATGCTGTGGTGTGCGGCATTGGTTTATGCTACATACTTGTCCCTATACAAATAAACATCAGACTGTCAAGACATTGGAAGATGTCACCTTGGGCTTTAGGAAACTGCATTTTCGCCCTTTTCTGGCATTTTATAGACCGAATAATTCAACATATCATCAAGAAAGATAATCAACAGATTAACTGAGAATGAAAATAACCATCGTCATGAAAACTAATTTATATCATTTTTAATTAAGATTTCCACCACTTTCTGCTTTAGAAAGACAAAATGATCCACGCTGGTAAAGAAAAACTCTTTGTATATGTTTAGTGCAGTTTTACTAAGCTACAATTCAGGACACAAAGGTTAGGTCCTCTATAGTTTTTTCTGGGTGTTCTGGGACATTTTAGTAACCTGGTGACAATTCATAAATGGTGGGGGGGGGGGTTTGTGGCTATTTTATAGGCTGATTCCAGTGTTTTTTTCAGACTCAGTATATTTAAATTTGACTTTCAGTACAATAAATAAATTATTCATTATATTTCCCCACCAGAAATGTATTCCTGGCACAGAGGAACAAACATTCAGACCTTCATGTTGGGTTAGGGAAAATTTACAGAAATGATGACTTAACATTTAACTGAATAAAAGAATTATGAAAAATGTTTAATTATTTAAGCAGTTTAGAGATTTTTGTTTGCGTGCACTTGGGGGCTCAATATGTTAAAAATCCTGGCTATGGCTCTGCTAATATTAGTGCCACCAGACTGAATCCAAAAAAAAATTCCAGAGTGTCAGAAAGTATTTTGCTCAAGTACTGTAGCTAAGTAAAGTATTTCCATTTGCTGCTACTTTCTACTTCTACTCCACTACATTTGAGAGGAAAATATGGTACTTTTTTTTTACTCTGCATTTATCTGACAGCTATAGTTAGTAGTTACTTTCCAGATAAAGGTTTTTTATGCAAACACATGATGACCGTATAAGAAATGAAACGCCGGCTGCTTTAGATCAAACTAACAGTATTAAAATCACATCCATTATCAACCTGCTGCAACATTAAAAAATGCGGCTTATACATGAATGCATCAGTGCAAATAATCCAGTTATATAAGGACTATAATAACACACAATAATAATAATAATAATAATAATAATAATAACACGCAGCATATAGAAAAGGACACATTCTGCATAATGTGTATTTTTCCTTTTGCTACTTTAAATACATTTTGCATGATAATACTACCGTAAGTAAGTTGAGGGCAGAACTTTTGCATGTAATTCTGCATTTTTACATCGTGGTTTTGCTGCTTTTGCTTAATTAAAGGCTCTGAAGACTTCTTTCACGACTATTATCCAGCATCAGATCTGTGGCACAGAGCACGTGGAGCTGCTGGACTATAAGGGGGAAAAAGGCCTCCACCACCATAATGCAAATCTGGCTTTTGCATACTCTAACAACACATTCAAGTCTTATTTTGTCATTAAATGAATGGATAGCTTCAACGAATAACGTGCCTCTTTTCTCGTCTTCCGTTGCCCGTGTCTCGGAATCCCTTCGCGAAGGGATTGTTGTCTATTTTCAGTTGTGTGATCTGAAAATTGGCACAAAGGAGAGCAAGGTAAAACCTCTTTATGTCACGTGGTTGATTCTATTATATACTGAAAGAGTAAAAAAAAAAGAAAAGAAATCCCAGCTGTAAATGACATGAGTTTATTTTTTCTTTGGAAAGTTGAGTGCAGTAAGAACCCAAAGCTCTTACCTTGTCATTTTGGTAAGCTGTTACTGCGATGAAATCTGTCTCAGAGAACACATATGTCCTAAAGGTGCTGTAAGGCAGCTTCAGGATGTCGTTTGCCTTCACTATATGAAACCTCGGCTGGTATTTGTGCATCGAGTTGAGAATTGTCTGCAAATAAAAAAATAATAATGAAGTTAAAACCATATTTTGGGAAATAATGTGGGGGGAAAATCCCATTTGTCTTGTTTTATGACTTAAAAGGAATTAAACGGTTATGGCGAAGATACAGCAATAACTAGAAAAATATATTAACATAATATTAAATTTAATAGGATGACTATGCATCACAGCAAACGTTTTAGAAACACTAGACATCACCATAAAGGCCATAAACGTGCTACAGCGTGCCTTAAACAGATTATTGGTGATTAAAAGCTAAAATTCGTTAAAAATAAATGCAAAAAGATCCAAATCCAAACTTACAAATCCATGCTTATCGGATATGTTGTTGGTCAGTTTGAGTTTGTGGAAGTTGACCACTTTGGACATCCACTGCTCGCCCGTGGCCGGACTGTCCGGGTGGATGTACATGCGTTTGGGCATCTCCGGGTCCGCCTTCCCCGCCACCATCCAGCGGGAGTTGTGAAACTTATACCTGCAGTCATCAGCCGCCACGATGTCCATCAGAAGAATATATTTGGCTTTTCTGTCCATCCCGCTGCACCTGGCCTTCAGCGGCGGGAACATGCGCCTGCAGGGAGAAGAGGTAGCGACGTGATGCACGCATTCATTAAAACACAGCCAAACATTTTCCATCTATGCGTAATTGAATTATAAGACATTTACTGTACCTCCCAGATTTTGTAATGACCATTTCAGTGCCGCATTGGTGGAACTGTCTCCAAAGGTCGCTGGCTTCCAAATAAACTTTCGGCTCATCCTCTGTCATTTCCCCTCCCTCCAGAATTTCGGGGGGCCTGCACAAAATCGAAGACTGTCCCGGTGGCGACGTGTGATTCATCGGGTCCGCGCTGGCATCCAAACTGGCATCTGATGGTCCTCGAGAGGATAAGGCGATGGCTGTGAACAGCGAGGGTCCGGCCAAGATAGTCCTGTGAAGGGCCGCATCTCCGACTCTTGTTGGGAAGTCTTGTGGTACCTCGCCTGGGACGCACGGCTCCGAAAAGCTGCGCATCGTCTCCAAAGGAAAAATAAACTTTTACGTACGACTCTGGCTGGGTTACACTTGGGTTACGCCACGTTGATACCTGCAGGATTTCTGCATATTTTTAAAGCCACTAAAACGCATTAAAGGTGGCAGCTTCAATACTATTTTCGCTTTTTCTCTGGATGTTTTGTCTTAGAAAAACCCTGCCCACCACAGTCCAGTGCGCTCTGATGTCTCCCAGTCTGTGTCCAAGCTGACTTGCTCCTTGACACGTTTGGACTCAGTGTGACACCCAGCAGTGGGTGGAGTTTCCCTGGTGTTGCAGTTTAGGTGCAGGAAAATGCTGCCTCAAGTTTCTTCATTGGCTGATGAAGCTGTTTGTGGTTAAAAAAAATAAATGTATTAATCATAAGGCAACACAGCAAACCTGAACACATATACAGTAAGTGAGCATCTCTACCTTTGTTCCCCTCAAGATACATTAGACTCTTATGTGTGTTGCTCCATGCATCTGAGGGTCTCCCATAAACACTGTGATGAACACCAGAACTGCACCATCATGAAACCTGAGCGACACCCCAACATTCTGGTACAGACACTGGCTTTCTGTCTTCCCACATCGTTCCGGTGCCCTGCGGTTTGATTAGCTACACTGATGTGGTCTCTCCTCCCCTGCAGGGCTACATGGGGACGGTCTACAGGGATTCAGCTCTGTGGAGGTGCAGCCTCTGCCAGCGATTGTCCCGGCTGGATTAGGTGCTGGGTTTGGTTACAGGCTTTTTTTTTTATTGCCCAATGGTGCATGACAGCGTAGGAACGTCCCAGGGAAAACTTTGTGTGAGTGAGGGCGGCAGGTTCAGGATACATTATGTGCCACCCGTGATGTTCAGCTCTGCAGGGGCTCTACGGTATGTCAACATGAGGAGGTGGTGCTCACTATGGAGTCACATAAAATTAGAAAGTGTGAAGAAAGACAATTACTCTACGTTGCTTTAATACAACAAAACAATCACTTTTACTAAAATTAAAGTTCCTAAAAATATATGTTTTACTTCTGGATCAGTTGATCGGACACAGTAGTGATATATTCATTCAGTATTTAATCGCAGAAACACATCACCACTGTAAGATTATCCCATCATTATCATGGCATGTTTCACTCGGAGCCTAAAGGTTCCTTCTTGACCTTGGAAATTGTATTTTGTCAAAAGTATTCTTAACTCGATGTCCACTTACCAGATTTCTGCTGGAGCTTCAGCACCTCGTGGCCTTCACTGGCTTCATTCATTTCCATCTGTTGATGAAGGCCACAGGATGTGACTGAGAGCTTGGAGAGAAATCTAGTAAGTGGAGAGTTAGGATTGTTTTGTTTTTTTTGTCGAAGAAGAATTTTCTTCATTAAATTATATTACATACATTTCACACGCTAGGTTACATTACATTACATTACACCATTTTAAGACTGTAATTAGTGTTTCAAACAACCCTGTCACCAGACAAGAACGTCAATATTGGACGATCCAGAAAAATCCTATAATACGTTTCATTGTTTGTTTGTTTGTTTGTTTTTTTACATCCAATGCCAATGTTTTTCACATTCTCACTTTCTACAATATCTGCACGCGGCAACTGTGATATGGTTAAGGTTAGGGAAAGATCATGGTTATGGCAAATAAACTGTGGTTATGGTGTGGTTAGGTTTAGGCAGCTAAAACACTCACACAGGATTAGGGAAAGATTGTGGTTACGGTACAAGGTTGTGTGGTAGACATCAATTTAGACTGGCATTGTCCCATTTTCCTACAACCAAAAGCTCATCAGAATCAGAACTGCAGCTTTATTGGTCAAGTATGTGTACACAAAAAAGGAATGTATGTGTTATGACAGGAGAATATTGTGAAAGATGCTACAATAACATAAAAACTCTACACATAGGGGCTAAACCCGCAAACAGCTAAGTTTCCTTTTAGCCTATCATCAAGTGACTCACAGAATTAACATTAATTAGCGACAGCTGATGTGACAACATTTGTCATTTTAACCGGTGAAAGCGTTGGTCAGCACCTGTTAAAAATGAGAATCTGCCACCTGAATTTTTGTGCACTGTTCCTTGCTAATAAGAGAGAGCAGAGATAATCGTTTCAGTATACGTTTGCATCGAAGTGTAGTGAATCTGTGTATTTTGCCAACCTGGGTGTCTGAACTCAGAGACACTCGCTGGTGCGCCCAAGTAACTTTTCACCTTTGCACACTCTAATTTTCACTCGCATATGTCGAGAAATGCTCACAGTAGAGCCCTGACAGACTGTGGAAATGTATGATTGGGATTATTTCAATGGGCCACCTTTGACATGGATGACAGGTTGTTTGTGTCTGTGATGCACAAACAAAAACATTTGCTCTTTTAAAACAGAAAATCTATTAAATCCTAGACGTATTTAACAGGACTATCAGTGACTTGCGATAATGAAATGAGTTTAGTGTCCTTAGAAAATACAAGAGTGCATCCACTGTGCTTAAAGTTTGGTGTCAATGACTGTCCACTTATTTATAACTTGTTATAACTTCAAAGTCATGGCCTTTGATGAAACAATGGTAAGGGGTTACAGTAGTTTTTCTAAAAGCACACTGAGGCTTGTATTTCAGCGAGGACATTGCTGTGAAATCAGGAAATACCTCACACTGGACCTTTTGTTACAGCTTCCCAGTGGCTCTCTGATCAGATGCCTAAGTAAGCACACTTCTTATTCAGAGGTCATTCAAGATATGCAGTGGGTGGCAGAGCTGTTGATGACCCAATCTTTTTCTGGCAGAGAAGCAGGGGAAAACCCTGCCTGTCAGTCAGCCAACTTCAAAGAGCCAGTCAGTAATCTGAAACAGGCCCGAGAATGATGGCAAACAAGACGCCTGGCTGTTATTTGTGGGTTTGGCCCTCAAGCTGTGTGTGAAACCTGTCACTGAGGATAAACCCGCAGATCTCCACTGGGTCACTGCCCAGTAACACATTCTCCCTAGTAAAACCTCCACATTACTGGATGGACCCTTTGGGTGTGGGGATATGGTCCATAAGGCAGGAGCAGCTTGGAGAGCTGGGAAAGGAACCTTCATCACGCAAACCTTACCCCAGAATCAGTCCCTGCTTGGTTAAATGTTCTGTACTTAAAAGAATACTTCAGCATTGCACTCCTATAACGTTGTCGGACATTGGAGAAAAAAAAGATCAAAATCAATGCAGCAGAACCAGAAATCGTTTTTTTTTTTTTATTCCATGGGTTCCTTGTCAAAACCTGGCACCTACATTACTCACAATGCAACTCAACCACTGATAGTTTGGTCGGAAATTCAGGTGTGCTATGCTAGTAGCGGCTGATGTAGCCTCAAGCCGCTAGCCTCAAGCAGAGATGAGAAGCAGGCTACAGAGGTCTGGTAAGTTCACTTCTTTCTAACTCCACATCCCCAGATTTATTTAATTTTCAAACTTGTAGTCTTCAGCCCCAACCTAGCCTTAAATACTTGCTGATGGGAATGACATTTGCAGGTATTTGCTCATAAAGCAAAGTATTAGACAAATTCTAATTTTGACTCATAGATATTCCTAGATGAAAAGACAGAGGATCACCAAAGTAATTACAATTCATTCTGAGGGGAACATGAATGTCTGTACCAAACTTTATGGAAATCCATCCAATAGTTGTTGAGACATTTAAATCAGAACTAAAAATGTCAACCTCATGGTGGCACCAAAGTCAGTAGGATTCATCCTCTGTGAACCATGAATGTCTGCACAAAATGTGTCAAATAGATTTTGAGTTAAGATTTAGTGAAAACTTTGACCTGCTGCTGGCGCAAGATGGAAAAGTCAGGTGATCAATAAAGTGGTTAGGATCCATCATCTGGGGACCTCATGTCAGTCATCCAACTTACCGGTATATGTCAAGATGTTTAAGTCTGGACCAAAATGGTGAACCGTTTGACATCACCATCCCTAGAGCCTACATCCAGCAACCAAAAAGGGTGCTTTCAAAAGAAGTGAGGCAACATGTATGCAAATAGCCAAGTGTTTTTACCAGTTAGTCAGGATGTAGTGGAAGGTAAGTCCAACGACATTAGGTTGATAAATTTCTAAATTGTGGAATTCACTTTTTCAGGCTGTAAATGCATAGTATTTATAATTGAAAGTAGTATGACAATACTCAACCACTGACTCAAGGTCATAGGTCAGCCACCTTTATTTTTCAAAGAAATACTTACAACCTAAATGACAATATAGCTTGTTTGTTACTGCCTTCCAAACTGACTCGTGTGTGATCATTACAAAGATGATTCTAAGAAAAGGTTTGGTTAAGTTTTGGAGTTTGCATGCAAACCTTCTTTTGCTATCACCATTGGCTAACGGTTGGAGAAGGGATGCAAACCACAGTCTTCTGTGTCAAAGTCATTTAGACACTTTAACCCCTGACCATCCCACCCGATCTTCTCCCTAAAGGGGGATTCATATTTCTGTGTTAAGGGGTCACAGTGTAGCCACAGAGCCTACACACATAGCCACCATACAGTAGCTACGCCATAGCTGACACGAACTTTTTCAGAAATGTAACTACACATTGTACGGCTACAAAGATACCACACGGGGGATCTGTGAATCCTACTGACTTTGGTAAACTCCTGACTTTTTCTCTAGCGCCACCATGAGGTTGACATTTGTGGTTCAGACTGAAAAATCTCAACAACTATCAGATGAATTGCCATGAAATTTACAACAGATATTCCAGGTACCTAGAGGATACATTCTAACAACTTTGGAGATCCTCTGACTTTTCCTCTAGTAGCACTGTGAGGTTGACTTTTCTGTTCTTTATTGAAATATCTCGATAACTATACGATGGATTAAATTTTGGATAAACTGAATGATTAACGTGGGGAAAGGTCTTCTTTTTTTAACATAGAGGATTTGGGAATAATGCTCTTTATCTTCATGAGCCTTCACTGGCTGCATTGAGAATACTTCAAAACCAAAAGCCTGTTGTGAGATCATGAGAATATTAAAACAGCAAATGGACCCCTGCAGACAGTAAAGCTATCAAGACCAAAAGGATATTAAAAAGATGAGTACAAATTTTTATTTTGAAAATGTAAAAACAACACTCAAAAAGACTAACTTTAGCAAATGTTTAAGTCCATCAGGAAATCGGAGCTACTGTGTTATGGTGTGCTGGCAACATTTCCCCTTTTGATACCGTTAATACTTTTGAGTGAGTGTATCCAAAGTAAGCTGCGTCAGCTGTAGCATCAAGCATGGTTTATTTACAATATCTTCAACAAGAATGTTAATTTGCAGTCCAAAACATCTCGCTATCATTTTCATGCAGACTTTATTTCCTCTGACTGGAAATCTTCTCACTGGAAAGCTTCCAAACCACTCTGGCCGCGCTGTCTCCCTAACACCTCTCATGTTTGGACAGTTGAACGTTGATGAATGGCCTAATGGTAACAGGTTAGTGCGAGTGAACATAGTTGGGCTTCAGAGGTGGGAGGAATGTAGTTTAACAGCAGAGCGGAGGTGCTGAAAGAGACGAGGCCTGAGTTGATATCAAACACACACACACACACACACACACACACACACACACACACACAGACAGCAGCCACATGTCTTGAGGTGGGGCAGACTGGAAGAGGAGCCATGAGAAAGTCAAGTGTAGCCAGTCACCATTAGATTGCAGTGTGTTGTATCATAACTCCCATGTCAATTCAATTCAGTTTTATTTATATAGCGCCATATCATAACAAAGTTATCTCAGGGCACTTTTTCATATAGAGCAGGTCTAGACCGACTCTTTATATTTACAGAGACCCAACAATTCCCACCATGAGCAGTACTAGGCGACAGTGGCAAGGAAAAACTCCCTTTTAACAGGTAGAAACCTTGAGCAGAACCAGGCTCTGGGTGGGCGGTCATCTGCCTCGACCGGGTGGGTTGAAGGGGGAGGGGGGGAGCAGGAGAGAGAGAGCAGGAGGAAAGAGAACATACAGCAGCACCGTACAGTTCCACATAGAGATGTAAAGTAGTAGTTGTGGTAATGGTATTGATGTCAACATCAATAGAAATAACACCAACAGCAATATTATAATATTAAAACTAATAATAAGGGCGATAACAGTAATAGCAACAGTGAGCAGGAACATGGGGGCAGCAGGTGCAACCATAGATCCAGACTCTACAGCTCCGGAGGCAGAAACACCTGCAGAAAGCAACAGAAGGAGAGAGAGAGAGAGGAGAGAAAGTACACAACTACGGGAAGAAGTTGAGTTAGTAACAAGCATTGATGAGTGCGTACAGATGGAGAGGAGAGAGGAGGAGAGAGGAGCTCAGTGCATCATGGGAAGTCTCCTGGCAGTCTAGGCCTATAGCAGCATAACTAAGGGGTGGCTCAGGGTCACCTGAGTCAGCCCTACTATAAGCTTTATCAAAGAGGAAAGTCTTAAGCCTACTCTTAAATGTGAAGAGGTTGTCCGCCTCCCATACACAAACTGGGATCTGGTTCCACAGGAGAGGAGCTTGATAGCTGAAGGCTCTGGCTCCCATTCTACTTTTAGAGACTCTAGGAACCACAAGGAACCCTGCATTCTGGGAGCGCAGTGCTCTAGTGGGGTAATAAGGTACTATGAGCTCTTTAAGATATGATGGTGCCTGACCATTTAGGGCTTTGAAAGTGAGGAGAAGGATTTTAAATTCTATTCTGGATTTTACAGGAAGCCAGTGTAGAGAAGCTAATATTGGAGAAATATGATCTCTTTTTCTGGTTCTTGTCAGTAAACGTGCCGCAGCATTCTGGATCAGCTGGAGAGTCTTAAGGGATTTATTGGGGCAGCCTGTTAATAGAGAGTTGCAATAATCCAGCCTAGATGTAACAAATGCATGGACTAGTTTTTCTGCATCTGTTTGAGACAGGATGTGCCTGATTTTGTTACGTAAATGAAAAAAGGCAGTCCTTGAAGTTTGTTTTATGTAGGAGTTAAAGGACATATCCTGATCAAAGATAACTCCAAGATTCCTTACGGTGTCGCTGGAGGCCAGGGCAATGCCATCTAGAGAAACTATATCTTTAGATAATGTGTTTCGAAGTTGTTTGGGGCCAAGTACAATAACTTCAGTTTTGTCTGAGTTTAACATCAGAAAATTGCAGGTCATCCAGGTTTTTATGTCCTTAAGGCATGCTTGAAGTTTAGCTAATTGATTGGTTTCATCTGGCTTGATTGATAAATATAATTGGGTATCATCTGCATAACAATGAAAATTTATGGAGTGCTTCCTAATAATATTGCCTAAAGGAAGCATATATAAGGTGAACAGAATTGGTCCAAGCACAGAACCTTGTGGAACTCCGTGACTAACTTTGGCATGCATAGAGGATTCATCATTAACATATACAAACTGATATCGATCTGATAAATAGGATTTAAACCAGCTTAGTGCGGTGCCTTTAATGCCAATTAAATGTTCTAGTCTCTGTAATAGAATGTGATGGTCAATGGTATCGAATGCGGCACTAAGATCTAACAAGACAAGTACAGAGACAAGTCCTTTGTAGGATGTAATTAGAAGGTAATTTGTAACTTTCACCGGTGCACTCTAAATCCTCAAATAGCTTATTGTTGTGTAGAAAGTCACACAACTGATTGGCGACTGCTTTCTCAAGGATCTTAGAGAGAAAAGGAGGGTTAGATATAGGTCTATAATTTGACAAAACCCCTGGATCAATAGTGGGCTTTTAAAGAAGAGGTTTAGTTACAGCTACTTTAAAGGACTGTGGCACATTGCATTTTAATAAGGACAGATTGATCATATCTAGTAAAGAAGTGCTAACTAAGGGTAAAACTTCTTTAAGCAGCCTAGTTGGGACGGGGTCTAAGAGACACGTTGATGGCTTAGATGAAGAAATCATTGAAGTTAGTTGATTAAGGTTGATAGAAAAGCAGTCTAAATGTACATCACGTTTTATAGTTGCTTCCAAGGTTCCTGTGTTTGAAGATAAGTCAGTACTGGCTGAGGGCAGGAGGTGCTGAATTTTGTCTCTAATAAATAATTAATTAATTATCATTAAAGAAGCTCATAAAGTCGTTATTACTGAGGTCTATAGGAATACATGGCTCAACAGAGCTGTGACTCTCTGTCAGCCTGGCTACAGTGCTGAACAGAAACCTGGGGTTGTTCTCATTTTCCTCTATTAATGATGATGCTGCTCTGGCATTACGGAGGGCCTTCCTATACATTTTAAGACTATCTTGCCAGGCTAAATGTGATTCTTCCAGATTGGTGGAACGCCATTTCCTTTCAAGTTTTCGCGATGTTTGCTTTAATTTGCGGGTTTGCGGGTTATACCATGGAGCTAACTCCTCTGTTTTATTATCTTCTTTTTTAGAGGGGCGATAGAGTCGAGTGTTATTCGTAGTGAGCCTGCAGCACTATCAACAAGATGATCAATTTGGGAGGGACTAAAGTTAGCATAGGAGTCATCTGTTACATTGAGACATGGAACTGAATTAAATGCCGATGGAATCACTTCCTTAAATTTAGCTACAGCACTATCAGATAGACATCTAGTGTACGAATGTTTGCCTAATGGAGTGTAGTCCAGTAATAGGAATTCAAAAGTTATTAAATAATGGTCTGATAAAAAAGGATTCTGTGGAAAGACTATTAGATGTTCAATTTCAATGCCATAGACAAGAACAAGGTCGAGGGTGTGGTTAAAACAGTGAGTGGGTTTATGTACACTCTGACAGAAGCCAATCGAATCTAATAATGAGATAAACGCAGCACTACATCACTACAAGCAGCCAGCATTAAAGAACGTGGAGGCCAGAGCCACAGCCCTCAGCATTCTGTATGCCAGCATGGTTCAATCAGAGAGGTGTGTTTCAAAATTAAACTGTGTATGCAGACGACTCCTACAGCAGATAACCTTTGGGCTGCAGGGATGAGTGGGGGGTTTTGAAGCAGAGGATTCACAAGGTGATGCTAAGCATTCCTCACATTTCCCAGTGCCTCAGATCCCCTCTGGAAGAAGTCAGACACAGTTAAGACATTATTTGCTTAGATACGTTCCAATAGGCCAATCGAAGAACCAAACCTGTTATGTACAATACAAGTTTGGAGTGTTATTGTATCATATCTTGTTCTATATGTGGTGGCAGGTGTTTAGCTGCTCTTGACAGCATCATCAGGTCAGTGCCACAAATGTGAAATCCAACCAGCTTTGCCTTAAACCAGCAAGATCTCATTTTTGACCACAAACAGTCAAGTTGCAGGTCATAAAGCAAAAAACATTGAGCTGAAGGAAACTGCAGAGATGAGTGATAATGTTGACGTGTCACTATGAAGGGCATCTCTCACAATACAGATAATCATTTGGTCCATTGTTAGTATAAAAATATTGATTAGTGTAGCTTTAAACCTGCAAAACTGATTTCTTTTTTTTTTTGGCCACTTGAGGGCAGCAGAAAGAAGTTGTGACATATCATCGCCTTTTAAGTTGACATGGAGAAGTTGTTTGCAAACAGTTACTTATTTACACATCCAGCAGTTACGGAGCCTGATGAATTTGAGTCCAATATTCACTCTCTTTTAGCTCTGTTTTTGATCTCTACCAACTTCTGGGATAAATATCTGGCTCTTTAGCTGCTAAATGCTCCACTATGTTCACCAGCTATTAGCTAACTGTGTCTGTCTGCTGAGCAGGTAGTGTACAGTGGGCTTTTAGAGCCTTTTTACTAAAACATCTGCCTGCTGCAGTCTTTTACTTGTTGTACTTAAAAGATATGAAAGTAAGCCTATTTACCGCTTTGAATTATGTTTTTACATTTATTTTTTATTTGCTTTTCACCGCTGGAAAGAATAAGGCTAAAATTGTCATACACGCCATAAGAGTACATCTAAGCAACACATTCATTGAAATACACAAATGTAAGTAGGCTATAGTCAGATCTACTCGTGCACTAAAGATGGCACAGTGATATCAAAAGCCTGTTAATTTAACGTTACGCATTCACGCAGTTGGGTTTTTTTTTGCTAGCTGTCCTTCCTGCATTCAGCAGCTGTAGCTGTTTTGCTTTTAGCCTGGATGATGTGTTTAACTTCTTCGTATTTCTCTAATATTACAGTTTGCTCTTCATCGGTAAAGTATGCCGCTCTGCTGCCAGTACACTTGTCATGTTTGTGATTGGTCATATGCTGCAAATCCCGCCCCTTTTATGTGAACGCGTTCACGGCTAGACTGGGAAACCCTGGGTGGACTAACTGAGTTGATAACCAGCGTTGGTTGTTAGGCAGGACTTCTTGTTGACAATCAAATTCCATTTTGCTTGTTCCTTTTTGTTATTCAGTGATGCAGAAGCATTTAAGAGTAAAGTCTGAGCTCCAGTCAAACAAAATATAATCACAAATGAATTCTATTTTTAAAAAGCATGACTTTTTCTCCATGTAACCTAAATCAGTTTCATATTTCTGTCTGTCAGGTTTACTATGAAGCTGTTGCACATCATAAAGATTGATGTCAGGCAGTTTAGTGGCAAAGATGACTGGGATGTCTGGGACTGGTGTTTATTCATATCTATACAAGTGCCAGGCTGTGATAATATAATACTCTGATGGAAAAAAAAAGAATCTTTGATGAAACTTTTATTCAACTAAACTGTCTCATTGAAGCTTTTGAGTGAATTTGGTTTTTCAGTTCTTTCTGCTCGGACAGCAAACTTTGCACAAAACAAAGCTTTATGCAATGAAGAAAAGAAATCAATGTTGTTTTTTTCCCCCAGCACCAACAAGGCCATAAATCTGTTGTATAGGAAGGTGAGCAAAGAAAGGGGATGAGAAAGAGCTGTGGGAGAAGGAGGCAGGAGGCCCCTGGAAATCAATTTTGACACATTAGAACTATTAGCTTATTGAGAGGTGAAAGACGGATTGAAGGCTGCACGTTAAAGAGAACTGTAACTGTAAAACAGCTTCTCCACTGATGAGCTCTCTGGGAAGTGATGCTCTGTGAGGAGCCGCACTCCAACATCTCTCCATCATTACTTGACGTCCATGAGCATAAAGAAGGGGAGTCTGCTTCTAACGTATAACAGTCTTTTACATTTGTATTTAAGGCCACTGTAAGACACTTTAATTGCATAATGAAATGTCCATTATTTGAAAAGCATGACTGACATAATAATTGATCATAAATTGAAAACATCTCCTGCTCCTTTTTAAAAGGACAGTGGATGACATGTTTAGAAAAATATATGAAAAATGAGAAGAATTTGACAGACTGTATATGTGTTATATTTAATGGATATTAGGAGCTAAATTAAACAAATTATTTTTCAATATTTATTAAGTTCTCATGTGCAACTCAACATTTGACATGTTGAAAGTGAAAAGTGTATTTATATATCTTTGACCCCAACCGTACCATGACTGTGTTAAATGTACATTTTAGATGTCATATTGCAACCCTCAAAAATTTACTTATACTAAGAAGTGCTGTGAAGAGAGAGATTTCCTACCTGTTAGGTGAGAGCATTTGACTAATATCAGTATACGCCATTTAGCCTTTGATTTGGATTTTTTAAGTTTGTGTTGCATTTTTACATGTATTTGACATGCAACAAAATTCCCTAAGTGATTTGCATCTGAGCCAAAATGACCCTAAGCCAACGTCACAGCTTAAAGCTGCAATAATTTTATTCAACATTTTTTATATGAACAATTGATTCAACAAGTCCTCCAACTTAGACTACAGAATAGGTCATTTCCCACTGACTCCCAAAACAAAATATATAGGTGTACCGGACCTCATGATCATGGTCATGATAACAACACGTGGTTGGTTGCAGTTTGGTTAGGTTTAGGCACCAAAACTACTTGGCTAGATTTAGGAAAAGATCATGATTTGGGTGACATACCTCACTCTCCACAACCATCTACCAAACACACCCTCCCAATTTGGCAGTCTATTTAAACTGCAACATTTCCCATCTCTCCCTCTGCCTGTCAGTGCCACTGCTGCCCTGCATCAGTATTACTGCTTGTTCTTTTAGCCCCACCACCACCCCAGCATCCACCTGTGGGCTCCGGCTGGGGGGGGTTTAAGATATTTGTTCATCACTCCCCAATATCTCTATGTAAACATATCTGTGGGGAGTGATGAGGTCAGAGCCTAGATGCCAAACTCTAACTACGTTCTGCTGCTGTAATAAACATTTCAAACGTGAGTTGTCTGACTGTATGTTAGTTACGTAAGTTAACATATGTACGTACCTTAAGTTACGTAGGCTTCGTAAGTTAAAATAAGTCAACGTTGACTTTTGGTTTCACACAGGACAGCGGTCTCCTGGGTGAAAGTCCTGTGTTGTTTGACACATCCATCCACCCCGTCCTCCTCACTGTGAGGACTTTGCAACTGTGAATGAACAACTGAAAATTGAGCACTAAATTGAAAGTGATATCAAATAATGTAATATGACTAAATAATATACTAAGTAATATGACTCTCACATTATTGGAAGTGTTTCAGTGATTGACACCTCTCAGCACTTTCTCCCCCACGACCATTCATCCACCTGTCTTTTTCCTTTAGCTTGCATTCAAGTTCCAATGCCCTAAACTGAACACCAGTGCACTTTTTGGGATAATTTACAGAAGCTGGCAGACTGTTGCTAATTTTCTGGAGTAGCTTTTCACTGCACGGGGAAGTCAATCTTTTTTAAGAAGAAGTGTTCTCTGCATTTACAATTTTGGTCAAAACCCAGACAACTTCCTGCCCTCCATCTTACACCAGCCAGCCGGCTGAGCCAAAGTGTGGAAAATGGTGCCCCATTCACTTTTCCTGCAAATATAATATCTACGCAAACAGTATAGAATGACTGGAATGAGCAGAACTACATTATTTGAATTTATCATAATATCATGAATCAGAATATACATAAAATAACCTTCTGCTGTCATCACCATGGCTGTGAAATATTGACAGTGACACTGTGTCTGGGTATCACATCCTGAAGAGAAAATAGTTAGGAAATGAGCGTTTCAATTAAGAAGATGTGTTTTCCTTTTTGTCAGCACAAAGAGCCGGCGGGATGAAAAGCCCATTAAAGTGCGTCTGAAATGAGCAGCGCCTATATTTCACCCGGCTGACTGCTCTGACAATATTCTCTCAGGCCTGTTGATTTGAATAGTGTGAATATTTATGTCCAGAGGTGTTTGCCTGTTCTTAATGTCTGCACTCTTTAAGCGGACAAAGAGGACAGTTATTGTCTGCTGTAAGTGGTCGTATATTAACAGAAGTATGTCCTGCCTTAAGAGGCATTAAGGTCTCCTCATTATTTAATCATTCGCTGCTTCACACTGTGAGCTTGTCAGGAGGCTGGACGCACCGGTTCAGCTGTATACTGTATGTGCAATGTAAACTCAACCCACACACTGTCCATTTATCAAAGCAACTGCTGTATGATTAATGCTAATAGCTCACATCCAGGTGATGTCATCGTCCATCAACACAGCCTTCACTCATCAAATGATACAATTTTAAAGTGAGACTATGTAACTTTTGTTGAACAGCAACCACTATGGCCACAAGTGACAATTACGAGATGATGGTAAATGCTAAAACATAGTGTAATAGTAGCACAAGAAGAGAAGTTGACTCCAAGGTGAACACACTCAGTAATATCAACCTAAACATTAGCATAACATTAGCCACTGTACGCTACTGGTAATACCAGAGCAAGAAAGGTTATATTGGCAACAAAAACACGAGTGTACTGAATAGTGGAAGGGTGCATTTTGTTACTTATCATTTCTACTTTTCATTTGTAAGAGAAAAAATGTCTTATTTCTTCTCTCAAAAGTTACAGTCTCAATTTGAGGTATGGTTTGTTACACAGAACCATCTGAGAAGTCGTCGCTGGAAACTGTTTGGAAAAGGGCAGGCACTTTCAAGAAATACTTGGCAGGTGATTGGATGAACCATCTGTCTATCACTGTTTATCACAGGCTAACTTCAATCAGATCAACAAACCATATGACGTAGTAGGAGAGCCGAAGCCAGTCGGGAGAAAAGCAAGAACTGATATAGCAGCATCTACGCTAACCTCTTTAGGAGCCGCCATTGTTGTTTTTGAATTAACAGTCACTTCTTGCTGGCGTCACACCTAAACCACGCCCATAGCTGCCAGTAGTTCCTCATTGGACGCTGATTGGTCCGAACCACTGTGAATACTGTTTGAAGAAGTATTCACATCGAAGGGCCCAGGTTTGGTTTCAGAAGCCTAAAAGCTTATAAAGGAATATAGAAGACATCGCAACCCATCTCAATCATATATATATATATACTGTATATATACTGTACAGTATATATATACTGTATATATATATATACATATATATATATATATATATATACTGTATATATATATACATATATATATATACATATATACAGTATATATATATATATATATATATATATATATATACTGTATATATACTGTACAGTGTTATATATACCGTATATATATATAAGAAGAGCATATATATATATATATATATATATATATACTGCATATATATAATAATATATATATATAGATACATTATAGATACATACATAATAGGTGTATGTACGCATCTTGTACGCATCTGTTTACTGTCTCATCTTTGATTGATGTTATTCAATGAGGGAGAAGGTGATTGATGTGATTTTAAGATTTTTTTGTGGGAAAACCACATCAGAACAAATTATTGTTCAAAGCAGCATATTTTTGTGTCTGGAGGGGATCTTTAATATTCCCAAATTAATTGTCTGATAAATTAGTGCAAACCAGTTGACACAAAGGATGTCCCATATCATATCATTCATGATAATAATGGTAGAAATCGTAATGTGATAAAAAAACAATTTGTGAAGTGTTGACGTATATACGGCATCACTATGTAAACCAGCGACACACGTTGCTGAAAACGAATGTAACGCTGCTGCTGGCCCTGCTGGGGAGGAGTTTCAAAAATGGAATAACTTCAGTGGTGTGGAAATGGTTTGATGACATGAACCATCAGAGAAAAAGAGCAGAGGTGCTGCACAACATACTTACCCCATTTACACCTGGCAATAAAAATATAATCTGGATGAGGAAAAGCACATGATAATGCAGGTGTAAATGCATGCAGAACACATTGTAATGGTACTGCCATCGGATCAGTGTGTAGTCGGATCAGACCACATGTGGAGGTGGTCTGGCTCGCGTTGTGATTGGATCTCAGCCAGGTGTAAATGCAATCAGTACATCATGACCACATTCTTAAGAAAAAAATACACCTAGCGAGTTGAACGGTCACCTAACTCTTCCTGCTAGCCTAAGCTGCTGCCCTCGTAAAAAGTGAATTAGAAATGAATGACATCTGTTTGTGGCATTGCTTCTTTTGCCTTGCGATGCACCATATCTATTGACAAGTTTGCCAGCCCCATCTGAATAATTTGCACATTGAGATCCGATCACAATGCGGGCAGAATTGAGATAACGAGAGCGCATTTTAATACCAGGTGTAAATGTGAAGACCTGTGGACCGGATGTCAGTTTCCAGATACAGATCATACGTTAATACCAGGTGTAAATGCAGCCACTCTGTCATCTATTGGCTCCGCCAGGATCTGATTCAGTTTAGGTGACAATGATTGATCGAACATGACGTTGTATGTTCGCATTGCAGTAATTGATCAGAGCATGTATGTTGCAACGTTGCAAAAAAATACAACATTCAGACTTTTTACAAGTTAGGAACAGTAAGACCCTAGGGGCCGTTCCCTGCTTTGCCTGTTTGGTAACCCTCCTCTGTATTGTCATGACAGATAGACGAACATAGATACTCTTTTATTTATGTAGTGAACTATATTGTAGCAATGTTCTACATTGTTTCTTCATTTCCAAACCTTTGCAACACACATGGGCTGCATTGCTGAAGTTGTGGTGAGCATGTGGTTGTAAAAGTGATGCCCTCTCTTCCCCTGGGAAACATTCACTCCCATTTGTTTACACTAGAACAGGTGTGGATGGCTTTAATAAAGTTGAGCACTGAATCTGACTGTGACCAACAGATATTAAAATATCTCTTGACCTTGCAAACAGGGATTACAGTGCAAGTCTGCCACAGCGGGAGGCGACTGCACGCAGCATGCCCTGCGATCCTCTCCACTCAATAAGCTGAGGCAGAATTTATGGCCCCGCAGACAGCCCCATGCCGTATGTGTTGGTCTCCGCCACGGATTACGGGATACACAAATGGTGATGCGTGGGTGTCAGGAGAGGTGCTAGACGCTGATGTTTCAGGTTTCAAGGTTCAGCTGGCTTTCTCAATGTAAGTGAATAATATCTTCCCAGGGGACATATACAGGAAATACTAAGGGCCCCAAGTCACCGCTGGATCATAAACACCTTCATGTTTGCTCTCTTATTCCCACTCTGTCTCTTTGTCTGTCTCTGAGGAGCAATAGCATCACCCTCAAGTTGACTGCATTACTGTATTATTCCTCCCAGGATCCTGACACAAGCCTGGCGTCCACCATTACATGTCAATACTTGGCTCTGTCCATTAATCGAACCGAGCACCATTCTTTTATGAGACACAACAAGGCTGGGTGAGTGAACAAGCAGACTCGGCAAAGAGCTGAGTCAAATGTAATCACTGTTGATCCAGACATCATGAATAAATACAGGGTTGGGAAGTGTAAGCCATAAAATGACTGATTATCTACCTGCCTGTCATCTCGCTATCAAAATGCTGCTGGTATCTGGTGCCACTCATAGTGACATAGTCACAGATCATTCTGCAGTTTCCCTCAGTTCTACAGTGCTTTTTAGGATCTTTCAGCACATTGTTTTGGTGTTGTAATCCACAAATTTAGTGTTTTGGTTCAGTCTTACCATTCTCATCGAGCAGCTCATTTCCAGCAGCAGCAGCAGGCAGCTGTTATCAGCAAAGAATCTCTGATAAACCCGCTGTATAGAGGGCATACCTGCACCAAATGGCAGAAAGACAAAGTTAGCAACTATAAATGTGGTGGAGGAGCTACTGGCTCAACTACATTTTCCAGTAGCAGTCAGGTAGTAGGAGAGAGAGTGGGACCAACAGCTCTGGAGAGCTGGTCTCCTGTCCCTCTCACTGTCTGCTCCTCTCTGTTGACCTCCTGTTGCATGTGGGCCCAACCGGCCACACACAAGAACCCAAAAATAGCCGCACCTCTTTAATGTCCACATCACGCACATACACCTTCACTTTTGAGAGAGAGTTCTGTTTTCTGAGTAGTGTACTTCCAGTGAGCAGTAGCCTGTAGCTTTACTAGCTAATTTCAGAGTAGCTTCCCCAACAGTGGCAACTGGCCGGTGAACATAGCTGTTTTCCCAGCACCAAACAGCAGACAGACACAATCAGCGACTAGCTGGTGATCATAGTGGAGCATTTAGCAGCTAAAGAGCCAGATATTTCCCTCAGGAGTTGGTGGAGACCAAAAAACGAGCTAAACAGAGAGTGGATATTGGACTTAAATTCATGAGGTGGAGATACACTTGATATTGATTGATATTGTTGCTGTGACTTTGCTGGATGTGTAATTGTTTGCCAACTTGTTAGCCATATCACCTTTATAAGGTGACAATATGCCAATGTTGTGTTTACAGCTTGCCCCCAAAAGGTAAAAAAAATGAATTAATGCAGCTTTAAAGTAGAAAGCAGCACAAGTTGTACCAAAACAGACAAAACATGGTAATCCCTTTCTGGAATTTCACTGTTTGCTCTTTACCTCAGACTGTGTTGACTTTGCTCCATGTTGGAGTTAGATTTGTTTGAACAGGCTGATAGAAGCCTCTAAGACTCGATTACCATGATTCAAAATCAGAAACTTGTATCATTAGAATATATAATCATCCAGCATGGATCAATTGCTGATAAAATCCTGCTGTTTAACAAAACAGGCTCATCCCGTAACTTGGTCCTGAGTGCATAAAGGCAAACATAATACCTGAATTAATATTGAGTTCCTCTAAAAAGTAAAAAGAAATTCATCATTTATGCATCTTATTCTGTTCATAAGGTTACTCATTTCTGTCCAATACTGAGCCTGTGTAGTTGTCACGTGAAAAATGAATGAAAGACTAATGAATGAACGACCCAAACCAGTCAGCTGTCATGTGAGAAAAACTCATGCATTATTATTGTTGTGCAGGCGCGGCCAAAATGAACAAATGACTCTCTGAGACGACTCGTTACTACTCGTTCATATCAAAGAGTCGTTCAAAATGAACGATTTGTTCATGAACGACACATCACTACATTCTTTGTACGTGGATAACTGAGTTATCCAGATTAAAATTAAGATTGATGATTTAACATGAGTCTGGACCTTTTGGTTCTTCGAAGCTGGTTTAAAATTCACCTGGAACTGTTGTCAGAGCAACAAGTCCCTGTTGTGGCTCGCTTTCTGAGATTTATTATGAAAGAGTTGATATAATTATGATTTTAGAAGAGAACATGCAGGTTATTGTAAAATCACTATGATCTGTTGGTGTAATTATCATAATTACATTTTTATAACAAAGAGTTACTAAAATTTGAGATACTGTTAGCAAAAAGAAATAAACTCAACTATAAGATTCTGACTGTTAAAAGACCAGTGGAGCTAGAACATATGGCATTTAAGTTGACATAAAAATGGGAATTTGTCATTTGAACTCTAAAATTTTAGATTAAGTGATTAACTGCAGAACTCACTTTGCTGAACATTGTTCATTTAATTAAAGCAGCATTATAAGAGAACACACACAAAATGAGACTTATATCCATGAATCTATTGCCCCAGTGCATGCTGGGAGAGTTCCCAACACACCTACCTTGTGTACCTGCAATCACATGATCAGCACACAGCCAATGATATAAATGATGGTCATGGTTTCAACTCTCTACTCATTTTGCCTTTATTTCAAAATAAGAGCGCACTTTTATTCAAGATAACTCCATCCAGGATTAACAAATCAATCCTCAGACTGCTTTCAAAGATCTAAATTAGCTGGATGAGAATAAACAAGATTATTTTAGCCTGATAACAGCATGTTGGCCACATTTGAAGAACAAGGCCCAGTTCTGTGAAGTTCTGTGTAGCGACACCAAACACATGGCACACATTCAAATGGGTAAAACTTGGTCAGGTGAGTGAAGACATAGCCATTTTTTTAGTATTTGAAAAAACTGTAAAATAAAATAAAACATATGTGATAAATAGATAGGATTCATAATGCATGTGCACACTCACACACAAATATACCAGGGTTATCACTTTTCAGAATAAAATGTATGTACTTGAAGGACTAGGAAAAAGGTTTTCTGTAATCTGATGCAAAAAACATAACCATTTCTGTCCTACATAAAAAGTCTTAGTGGGAAATGGGTGTAGGATCACTGTTACTCTAGAAAGTTACCAGTTACCAGCATTAAAATTTTAAAGTTTCTTTAAACACATAAAGTGTGTCCTAATATGCTGCTTAGACCTGTGAATTGATTGTACCTAAAATTAGCAAGTGTTTACAGTAGTAGTTATTGATGGGTAATAATGTTTGAGGGGCTGAACCTGACTCCCCTACATTTGATAGACAGCTAATTAAGCAAACATCTACGTCATACAAGAGGACACTGAAATTGACATATCAGTCATACTGACTTGCTTTGGGCTCACATTGCTCCAATTTTAATGAAACTAGTTTTAAATCTCTAATCTGATCCCTTTAGGTACAATGTAGTTTCAGAATAATGAGGTGAATCATTTAGACATGAGGCCCTGCTGCCAGACGATGGAGCTGTTTTCCACCAAATAACTCCAGACCCCCTGTCAGAGGTCAGGGAAAACCATCACCTCCACTTGGGCTCACACATGCTGTTAGATGTGGGTCATCACCATACCTGCTACATGTGATATTAAATATGTTTCAATTCTTTATAGCATTTACATTTCAGGTCTGAGATAACAGGAACAGGCTTCAAACATGAGCACAGGACTTTTTTTCACAGTGGATTTGCACAGTTGACCTGGATAGTTGAGATGCTGCACTGTTGTCATGCCACATGGCTTTGAGTCTTTGATTGGTCAGTTTAGCAGCTTCAGTCCTGTTGTACTATGTGAATACATTTCCCAGTAGCTTTTAGATTAGACAAAGCTAACCCTGCTCTCTTTATTTGCATTTACATTATAAGTGATTCCAGAAGTCTAGCCCAAACACTTTCCATATTGTTTTAAAGCCCCAGTGCTACAGCTTACACGTTTGACATATTTTCAGACAATAATACAATTTTTTTTTGATGGGCAAAGATACAGTGTTACAGAATTCACTCAATCTTAAAGCAGGCTATAGCCTATTTTAAGAAAGGATTACCAAAAAAAGTATGTTTTAATATAGGAACATTATGATTATACTCTACAACATTCCAGGGAAAATATTTTACTTTTTAACTCCACAACATTTATTTGGCAGCTATGGTTTTACATAAGCTATAAAACATATAATCAGCTCATAAAATAAGATGCACTGCTTTGGACTAAACTGTTTTACTGTAAAAGTGGTTATAATTAGCTTGACCCACAACATTAAAATGCTGATTTTATGTTTGGGCATCAGTAATATGGAATATTCTATCATTCTAAAAGGTGTACTTGAAAACAGGGGTTTGTATCTGTAACCGTAGTTTTGCAAACTTGTACATTTATGTTTGTATCTGTAAGCTTAATTCTGCAAACTTGTGCATTGAAGTTTGTATCTGTAAGCTTAGTTTTGCAAACTTGTACATTTTGTTTTCTGTCTGCAGACTCCGTTTTGAGAGTCTGCGCATTCAGACACAGGCTTGCAAACTCATTTTCACAGTTGCGGCGGCAAAAGTACAAGCTTACGGATTTTTGACACATTTACTACGTTGTATGTTTTGTAAACAGGGTTTCGCAAAAGAATCAGACTATCCGCAAGGGAGGGAGGGCGGGACCTCCAGCTTCTGACCAATCAGTGTCTTTGGAATCGCTAAGCACAACGCAATTGGCTAGTCAAAACTAAGCTTACAGATACAAACGTCACTGTACAAGTTTGCAAAACTACGGTTACGGATACAAACTTCAATGCACAAGTTTGCAGAATTAAGCTTACAGATACAAACATAAATGTACAAGTTTGCAAAACTACGGTTACAGATACAAACCCCTGTTTTCAAGTACGCCTTTTAGAATGATATAATATTCCATACAGTAATAATAAACCAAGAATATGATTTATAATAATGCTGGAGGTCAAAGCTCAAAATCACTTTTATTTTGATTCTTAGGCTAACATCCTTGATGATATGTTCTTCAGTAAGTAAGTTAGGCCTACTACATGTGGTATTGCTATTTTTACTTAAGTAAAATATATGAATGTGTTTGCCACCACTGGTAAATATAAAAATGTAATTCATAAAAAAATCAAGTTATTTCTCAATACACTGTTTGATTTAAACGCGTTTTAATTTGGACAGTATAACCGGAAGTGTATTTTTTTCCGCTGGCTTGCTTGAAACCACGTGACTAGTTTGAAGTGGGAGTGTAAAGATGGTGCCCATTGTACCCAAGTCAAATCTGAACCGATTGAGAAGTTTCTGGTTTTTATGTCCAATGTTTCACTTTAAAAACGTTCGTGAATTAACATGTTTGTTTGTTACCGTTTGTATTTTGATGAGCCAGTCGTTGGCAGACAACCAGGAATTTATGGAGGAGTTTTTGAAGCGGGAATATTCTCTGGCAAAGCCATACCGTGGTAAGTTTACTGTCAACTAACTCTAGCGGTTAGCTAACGAGTGTAACTGAGCTAAACAAAGTTAACATTAACCAACAATAGCAATTTCTCGTATCGTAAATGAGCATTTCGCTCAATTTAGCCCAATTCTTGAGCAGCTAATGCTGTATCAGCTGCGGAGTATAATAATTAACTAAGAAGAACTCTGTTCCCCTCAGGCACTTGTGGTTACTCATCTTAGCTAATGTCACAATACGGGGAGTGTTAGCTCAAATCGAATAACAGTTAGCTAGTTAGTAATGTTAACAGTCTAGTTTACAACTAACGTAACTTTAACCAGCTAAGTTAACTGTCTCTTCTCAGCGAGGACAAAGTTAGCCCCGGCAAGTGCAGCTCTTGTGGGGAGCGTGTTAACATTACGTTAAATATACTGTAACGTTAGCGTTATGTTAAGAGTGTTATCAATTTGCTGTTGTCATGTTCCTTGTACACCCGATACACCAGTCAGTAGCAATTACAGTAAAATGGCAACCGTCATGATTCTTTACCACCATCAAGTTGTTAGAGACACTTAAACAAAGATATTTAGATATTGCTTTTGTGTCGGATCACTCATGCCGAATTTACCATAATAACCTAATGTTTAAGTTGAAGTTTGGTTCGTGTGTATTTTGGCTGTAAGTCAAGTGAAATTAAATTCAGATATTTTAGAGGGCAGTTTGGACAGTAAGCAGCCTGTTGTAATGCATTGTTCATTGTATAGTATAGTAGTATTGAATAGTTGGAGGAATCCCTAAAAGTAACTGTACATACTGTCGTGAATACTGTAGCTAAAAGGTATATTACTGTTGTGCAGGGTTGGGTTTCTCTAGTTCTTCCCAGTGGGATCTGATGGGCACTGCCATGGTTACACCTGACCATGTGAGGCTGACCCCAGACCTGCAGAGCAGACAGGGAGCAGTATGGAGTCGAATTGTAAGTCTACTGCAACATCATCCCACACCTTAACCTGCCTCACTCCCACACAGTTACTCTGAAATTGTCAGAAAAGTACACAGGACTACTTAACATGACTTTAATATGAAAATTCGATATTATATTAGCATTTATGAATATAATATACCCTAATAAGTACTGGCACTGCACCATTAGACAAATTCAGCCTCTTTCAAAAGGATAGTATTGTTATATTATTCAATTCCATTGACGAATGTATAGTACACATAGCATAGCACAGGAATAACCTGCCTGTTTTCATTTCTGTGGCTTTCCAGCCTTTCTTCTTGCAGGATTGGGAGCTCAAGGTGCACTTTAAAATCCACGGCCTGGGAAAGAAGAATTTGAATGGGGATGGACTGGCTATCTGGTTAACCAAAGATCGCATGCAGAATGGTAGGTAGAGACTGGATCACTCTGGGGGTGTCATGTCTCATACAGTGAAAAGGATATAAATGATTTAATGTAATGTGAAAAAAACAAGATGGACCCCAGTATTCCAGGACCATATTTACAGAGCCTAGTATTAAGAGTTGGCTCATCTTCATGCTCAACAAAGGTGTTAAGGAGTTTTTAAGAAATGTGCTCCTTTGTCATCAGTGATTTCATCTCTGATTACATCCTGTGCAAAGTAACTCGAGAGCACCATGTGTGCACGCCCAGCTTCAACACTAACTGCTCCTAAAACCACAATATTTCAATTTTCTATTCCTACACATGTTAAATCGCAAAATACAAAGTGTAAACAAGACAGAAGCAAAAAAAAAAAAAAAAACGGCTGATGTGAATCTCTTAAAGTCCAGTTTGGAGTACATTAATTTCTATGGGATCAAATAACATAATCATGATCCCATAGGCATCCAGGAATTGCGCAAAACTAAGCAAGTAAACTAAGGGAGGCATCTTCCAGTCTAGTCCAGAGAGACACTTTTTAAAAAGTGTATCTCTAAGTCATTATACATGGAGTTTCATCAGCTTAGCATACAGTGTGACAACTGAAGAAGTAGTAAAGGATTTTGCTAATGTGATAGATCCCTTCTTCTTCTTTGTGTTTTTGGTGGATGGCAAACCAACGTAAAAGGTCTGTACCTCCACCTACTGTATCAGAGTGTGTAGATTCATGGAATTAAATCACCTGAATGCTGATTGGTACACTCTATTTCCAGATCCTATCTCCATGATCTAACACAATAACCCCTGAGTTCCTAACTAACCTTCTGAGTTCCCTGGATCCTTGACTTGTACTCTAATGCTTTTAAACTTTTAGACTCCTGCCCTGTCTCTGAATTGTATTTACTGCAGCGCATAATAATGTGTTCAACATCTTCCAGAGTATTACACGACTGACAAAGATCTGAAGGACTTTTTCCCACTAAATATAGCATTTAATTTAAACCTGCATGCCCAATCTGTAGCTGTGTAAAGATCACCTGTGTTCTGCTGTGTTCTATAGAAATGTCTCTCCTTAGTGTCTGAATCCCATTCCTTCTGCCAGGCGTTAGTCATCGCTGTTCTAATGAGAGACTTTGCCTCTCCCCTACCATAAGCTACTTTTATTACTTTGGTATTGTGTCATTTTACAGCCTTCTTTGCCAATTTATCTGCTTGTTCATTTCCTTCAACACAGCAGGGAGCCAACTTAACTGAACCTCTAACCATCATTTGTAGTCTTAAGAGCATTATGAATATTTCTACCATGTCCTCATTTAACTGAATTTCCCCTCCTATGGTAGAGCAAAATGATCTTCATGCAGTGTTCTCTTTGCTGATTAATAACGTTCCTATAGGCTTAGCTTTCTTCCTTTGAAATTCACTGATTTTTTTCTTGATTTTAAATTCTTTCTCTTTCTTTCTCTTCTTTTTAAAAGCTCTCATAGATGACTCGTTAACACCAGTAGATTCACACAATGAAGGAAAATGTAAAGATAAACAAGACCCCACAAGCTCATCAGTGTCATGTTATAGGTGTCTTTTCTGGTCTGCCTTTGTATAGCAGAACTGATTTCATGTGTAGTAAGCTACATGTATTACACATTGATGCAGATACCAATCCTGACATTAAGAGAAACATTTAGATAGCTTTTAGCTATGTGTGTGTGTGTGTGTGTGTGTGTGGTAATTAAATTACAGCAAAATAATTACTGGTAAATAATACTAATATTAAAAATAATACTAAGCTTGCCTAGGTTTGTCGCAATTATTACATGATCGGCTGATTATTTGAGCTGACCGCGATCATAGATTCCACAATCACTGGAATTTTAAGACAATGTTAGAAATGTCGCAACAACTACAATGCCAATTACGTGCATTTCCATCAGCTGGGTTGAGGCAACTCTCTATCTGAGCATGAGGTTCCAATGTCAGGATACAACATGGGAATAAAGAGCCTGGCTGTCGAGACCTTACTGCTTTTGGGCAGGTTCTTCAGCTAATATGAGACCATTCTTTCTTTCTGAAGCAAGATGATGACAGAGAGGTGCCAATAACGGGTCTCTTGATTTATAGCAGAGAGTCTCCTCTACGGGTGCAGCTCTGCGTTTGACTTTCAGTTTTGGCAGACACGAACAACATAAACAGCGGCAGATTAAGATTAATAAAGTGTTACACTTTATTAATCTTGTAGTAAAGTTAGCTAGTGGGTAGTGAATGTCCAGTGCCACTGTTTAGGATGTCCATGTCGCCAAAACCGAAACTTGCGCTTGCTGCACTGAACAACATCCGGGGCACTGAGCTGTCACTCAAAAACTCATTAGCCAATGGGAACGCATCCCTGGAAAAAAAAAACGACCACATGAGAGGTTTGTGTCAGAACTGCAAACAAAAAGTCAGGCAGCGCAAACGAGAGAGCTGCAGCGTAACCACGAAGAGACAGTGAGGGCAAAACTCTGATCAGTGAGTAAAGTAAGACCAATAGTTTACATGATTACACAAATAATTTGTCTGCAAGTTATAAGTTTTACTTTTGAGATGACATTTTGTTTGCTTCAGGGAGTTCTTATTTTTGTTTGATATTTAAGAAGTTTTGTTTGATTTTATTGACACTAATCTGATTCCATAGACTCGTCCTGAAGTGCCTCACTCGTTGTTTGCAGGTCCTGTGTTTGGCAACATGAACCACTTCGTTGGACTTGGAATATTTGTGGACACTTACCCCAACGCTGACAAGAGCCACGATGTAAGTGACCGTTGGCAGCTTCTGTTTCATGCCTGTTATCTTATTTGTCTAAATGGAGACCCCTGCCCCCTGCATAGGTACAGCCTGCTAGTCTTGCGAGGCCTCTTATTTTCAGTATTAAAGTGATCTCAAAAGTGTGTCATATTTCTCTTTCTGGAACCCTCTTGAACGTGCAGAGGACACAACCTGGAATTCAGGTAGCATCAGCAACAGCTGTTTATTCCATGAGCTGAGAATGTTCATTCATCTTCATCTTCACCAGTTCACCATCACATTATCTCCTTACATACATCTGTTTTGATGCATCAGTGCTGTCTGGTGTCCAATGATGGTACTACAACTGAAATAACAGTGTAAAGGTGTACTTTGAAGGTGTCTGTGCTGTGTTAAACCCCCTGTCTTCCTCACAGAGGGCTTTCCCGTACGTATCAGTGATGCTGGGGAACGGGACTCTGTCATATAACCACGATTACGATGGACGGCCCACTGAGCTTGGAGGATGCATGGCTATGGCCCGCAACGCAATCTACGACACGTTTCTCCTCATCAGATACTCCAAAAACAGACTCACGGTATGAAACCCGCTAATTAAGGTGGGATTGATACTTCATATTTACATGTTGGTTTTTAGACTGTCATTTATTTTTAAATGTCGCATCATGGAAAAATCTTCAAGGTAGGGTTTAAAACCCAGGAGGAGGGTGATGATGATGATGATATTAAATGTAGAAAACTCTTTTCAGGTTAAAGGATTCCTGTTGACAGCTCTGAAATAATACCTAAAAAATAAAAAAGTTCATAAAGATAACTAGCATTAGTGTATCCTCCATCAGTGACTTACTCTGACCTTCCTCCGCCCTCCAGCTCATGGTGGACGTAGATGGTAAGCAGGAGTGGAAAGACTGTGCTGACATCACAGGACTGCGGCTACCTACAGGCTACTTCTTTGGTGCCTCCTCCGCCACTGGAGACCTGTCAGGTAGGAAGAATCATCTGCAGGCTGCTTGACCGCTGGGAACCTCTGTTAAATAAAACTTTAATTACATCTTTAGGGAAATTTGACAGTTGACAGAAGAGAAACAAAATGATCTTCCTCCCAAACACCACCGATGCTAAAATGAAGAAGAAGAAGAAACAGTGAATGGGCACAAGAGGTTTGTGTGAATTACTGACTTGTGCATGTTGCTCTAGATAACCATGACATCATCTCCATGAAGTTGTACCAGCTGACAGTGGAGAGGAGTCCTGAGGAGGAGGAGGAAGAGGAGGAGGTCACCATCCCCAGAGTTGACAACATGGAACAGTTCCAAGGTAGCTGCAGCATGGTCCTCTCCACTGTTGACTCTGAAGGGCTTTCTCAGAAGATTGGATGATCTTGGAAACATATAGACTCCTAGATTCAATACTCTAGCAACTTTATATTAAGGTCCTTGTAATAAGCGTTAGGTAATAAGTCCCTATAAGATGCTTATATTAACATTATTATGTGTTAAGAAGACTAAGTGTTAATAATAGCATCATAAACACATTTACTGTTAGATTAGACAATACAGTAGTTGTGATTCCATTCTATTGTCAAACGAATTTTAAGCAAACTTGAAATGTTGCAAAACAGAAATGCGATTAGGCACGTTTCCATCAACTGGTTTGGAGCGAATAAACTAGGCCCGTTGCAAAGTGTAGTTTGGTCAGAAGTTGGCGGTATAGGCTACGCTTTACGCTTGCCTGTAATCCACCAGTGAACAGAGAAGAAGTAAAGGTTGCCAACCGGAAACAAAACAAGTGTCTGGTACTCTGAAGCTAGGCAGTGTATCGTTCTTCACATGCAACATGTACAAGTGCTGAACAACGACAATATCTCATGAAGCCACACAGACCGGCGGGTCCGTCCTCTCTCCCTACGTGCTTCAGCCTTCCCTTCATCCAGAGCAAGTACTCTACTTTGTGCCGACATTTTTACATTCAGTATTTTTTGATAACACAAACTGTCTGCGAAATTAGGCCTAGGTACTTGCCACACTTACCATATACCATAGCAACCAAAGCGCCTTAGCTGAAAAAATGCTGCACCTCCAAAGCACTCTCAAGCTCTCCTGGTGTTTTCAGCTGGGGAAAAAAACTTTGTGTAAAGTGTGTGTGTGTGTGTAAATAAAAAGGTTGATTATTGATCATCTAATCATTTGTATAATGTTTTATTTATCTTAAAGGTCACTTTGAATGATTTTAACTAATGATAATGTAGAAAAATGAGACAGTCCACATTCATTTCGGGACGGTTCTGGCAGGATGGTGAAAATAGAGCCCTGACTGCGAGGAACCCTGATGTGTTTGATAATGAATCTCTCATCCTTTTGCTTTGCAGTGGAAGTCCAGGAGGAAGGGATGAGCGGAGTCCAGTTCTTCTTCACCGTCCTCTTCTCCATCCTGGGCCTGGGTGTGCTGGCAGTGGTAGGGCTGGCGGTTTACGGGCGCTGGAAGGAAAACCGCCGCAAACGTTTCTATTGATCAGAGAACGATTGATCCACATAGATTTTCAGAATGTATGTTTCTTAATCAACATACAACACAACAATGCAAAGACTGCCGTAGCTTTATCGAACCATACAATCAAATTAACAACCTCATGGGTGTGAAGCCCAGAGCCAAGAGAACATAAACAGCCGAGATGAACAGCTGAAGAGATCATGAACAGGTGAGCCAGCTGTGAAAATGTCTTTTTTTTTTTTTTTCCGTGTTATGGGAGATAGATGAGATAAAGCTGCTTTAGGAATTGTTTTGTGTGTTAAAATACGCTCATCTCAACTTAAAGCACAGTCGGTCTGCAACACTGTAGATTTAACGTATTCGCCCCCATGAGTTTCTGCTGTCACGTCTTCATTGGCAGGAAGAGACAAACAAAACTTTCAGAATCAATCACAGATGCTGTGTGTAGTTTACTGACATCATGTTACAAGATTTTGTGGTGAAGTTTAAAGTGTTGTTACCTCTTTCTGCCACTTGTTGCTGCCAACGTGCAGCTTTAATCTGCCCTGTAGCTGCTGTGAAGACCTGTCAACCTGTGGATCATTGCAGACTTCTTCTTGCTGTGCTGAAAAAGTCGAATTTTATTGAGCTCCCATGCATTTGAGAGCACCTTATAAGCCAGGCAAAGCACTTACATCAGCTCAAGTGGGTTTCTGCTAGCTGTTTGTAAATGTATGATTGATGACACATATGTTAAAAGAAGGATTTGAGTCACTAGTGCTATTTGAAGTGCCTATAGGACCAATAAAGACGAGCTCCTCTTTTATGTTCTAGTCCTTTCTGCAGGTGTGAGCTCCCCGTTTATTTTCTATTTGACATCACAAGGTATTTGGCTTCATCTACTTTCTAAAGTTACTAACCGTTCTCAGTGAAAAGTGGATGAAAAGGTTTCTCCAAAAAGTGTCACTGTTGTGCACTATATATCATTTTTAGCACCACTTTTCACATTGACAAAATCTAAGTTTTTCTGTGGCACTGAATTCCATCAGACCTGTTAATAGAAACATTTATTATTTCATCAACCGATTCATTTGTGATCATGTTGCTTTCCACTTTTGCTCTAGCATTTACTGTGAATTGAATAGCCATACGCAAGATCGTGTAGTAAAATGTGAGTTTGAGTAAATTGAAGAGTATGTGAATATGAATACTGTTTAGTTGTTTTACCTGGAATATAACTGCTGCTATCATACAAGCTGCCTTACCCCCGCCAGCGTCCAATGGATGCGGCTGTGTCATGCTCCGGCTTCTACTAGCTTACTAGTAGTAGAGTACAGTGTTGATCAGTGTTACAGTGTTGTGGACAAATTTACAGACTCCCTGCCACTCATCCACATGCCCTATTCTGTCCATTGCCTCTGCTACCTTTGCTGACGCCTCGCTAAGCTAACATTAAGCTAGCAGTTTAAACTGCTGCTCTGTCATTTAAAGTGGAGACTGGGGGGGATGACTGGTTTTAATTTTGACCGGTAAGAAAGAAACGTAGAGTCGTTTTGAGTGAAACACAAGCCGTTACCGTCCGGATGAGCCGTTAAACCCACAGTTACATGTGTACCTACAGTACTATGACCTCTGGCATTAAAGCATCTAAAAGTGGCTGAAATGCATCAGTTTAGAAAGGTTGAAAGATAGAGGAACACTGGAGCAACAGTCTGACAGAGCTATGAGGGGTTTCCTGATTTTCCCTCTGCTAATATATAAATGAGATGGAGTACAGTCATTAAAATGAGGAAAGTATAGCCACAAAGTATCAATAAATGTCAGTGTCATAAATGAGCATGATATGCTTGTAAAACACAAACATTTTTTAAAACAAAGAACAATATTGGAAATGTGTCTGCTTAAGAACAGACTGCTGGAAGACGCTCCACTTCTGACACATTTTCAGTAGACATCTGACCTGCGATGGAGAGGCGACACAGCCGCATCCATTGGACATGAGGAGATATTCAAATAGGCCTTTTTCACAGCAGACATTTAGACTTGTCATAGTAGGAAAGGCACAGGTCTAACTAATCACATTATCCATGGCTGTGTTCTATTCAAGTGCCTCAGTTACCTATGACAGTGTGACAGTGAGCCAGCATGCGCAGGACCCTGAAACTGAAGCAGCCAAATGGAATTCCGAAATCATTCATTTTATTATTTTTAACTGTGCTTTTCCTTCTCTGACATGTCAAACGTCTTCCATGAAAAAGGCTAAAATTGGGGCCTGTAGTCACGAATTCCTCATAAATTGGTAGGTTTTCACTCTGCAAAAGTACATTTTTGGAGTCATTTTGAAGCAATGAGATGTTCAGATGTAGTCCAGTGAGAAATCAAAATTGCTTAAATTAAAGAAAATTTCAGTATTATGCAATTTAAAAAAGTACTCCTCCAATTTAGCATTGCACTCTTATAACATAGTTAAGACTCATGATGGACAGAATCGGTATGCAGCAGAACCAGATATCGTTTTTATTCCACATATTCTTCTTCCTTGGCAAAATGTAGCCTCGAGGCCATGGATGTAGGAACTGGATACCGGACCTAAATATGGCGCCTATTCAGTACAATAAGAATTGCCTGGCACATACGGCAAAAAGATTTCTAGCTTCTGGGTTTACTTTCGGGTTATGCAGCCCACTGAATATGCGCAGTAGTGTTTCCATAGACTTTACATTGTGATGACGTCACGGATTATTAAATCACTTTTAAAGCCACAAAAGGCTTTATACATCTTTTTTCACATAAGGACCTGCATATCTATTTTGGTGGTATTCGTCTTTGCACTTGTATGTGAATAGTTGTGTTGATATTCTTGGTTGAGTCATATATGATGGTGTAAACTTCACCTAAAGGCAAACCAGGTCAGATTCCAGGGATGCTTTAAGCTTAAAGTTACATCAGAACTTCTCTGTCAGTGTGTTTTCTGACTACAGGCCTCTCATGTGTGGGGTTTTGTATTTTTCTGAACAAACCTCATGCTCACACCAGGGGAAAGAAAAATCCAGAAGCCCCAAAAGCTGCACAACCCCATTTGATGAAAAACTACTGTCAAATTTGATCTGTGTGTTTATCTGGGGAGAAGCATCAGAAGTACATAACAAATGTATGTATAGATGTACAGTTCACACAACAAGCACATTAAAACAGAACATCAGCACTCAATTAATTAATTATTGAATTTAGTGTCATTAATTTGGAGGCCATTGCCACACAACTTTAACTTTCAGTTATGTAAGACATTCACATTTTTGTGAGGAGTGATTTTCATTTAGTTGAATTTGGTACTCTTGCATATGTCATTTTGGTTCTTATAGCTGTTTGAAATCATATGAATCAGTAGTTGACTAGAATTTAAAACCACTGTACTGCCATTGCTAGAGCTTTTCTACAAAACTTCAAGAAGCAGGTTTTGTTGGTAGACTCCAATATCGCTGTCCTAAAAGGTTTACTGTTATTTCTCTTTTCCTCTATTTGTCTATGTAGGTGCTTTTTTCTTTACTGTTTGTTGTAATCATTGAATTCACCATGGGCCATCATTGGGGCAAATGTCTTTTTAGTTAATTATTTAAATAAAAATGTTAAGCCAATTCTGCTTTAAATTTGCTAATCAAAACCATTGTCTGAAAAACTGAGTAGCATATGTTCTTGTCATGCTCCTGTGTTTTTTCTCAGTAAAAGCTTCTATGGTGATTTTGCTCATATGGTAATGTATTTTTTTGTCTCTCTTCGACCGATTTTTATGAAAGCATCATAAATGCTTTAGATGTTAAAAGCCAAGTCATGTCAAATTTCGTATTGAGGCCTTTAAAATGCACCTAAGATCTGAAATACCTTGGCTCTGGAAAGTATTCAGACCTACTCACTTAGATTATTAGAGATAGATTTAATTTGGAATGGATTAAATAACGTTTTTTGGTACATAATTCTATGCACAATAACCAATAATGACAAAGCAAAATCATGTGTTTAGATTTTTGGGGGAATTTATTAATCCAAAAATGGAATCTCTCATTTACATGTATTCAGAGCCTTTGCTATGGGACATCTAATTGATCTCAAGTACATCCTTGGCCCCTTTTACACTTGTCCTTTCAAGGGTCTCATATCCAGGTAAAATCCAGATGAGATTTAAGACACTTTCATTTACATTTAGCCACATATATGCGTCTCAGTTGGCCAGATCACAAAACTGACTGTCTTGGTTTTCCCAGCTACATACAAGTCAGGGTTGGCCCTCCTCCAACCGAGAAGGAGGTGGTTGCCAAAAATGCCAGAAGAAGAACTTCTGCACTTTAGCAGTTTAGCTAGTGTTAGCTAACCACTATCCATAAACTAACACAAACACATGAATGAATTGTATTTATGACCTACAAGCTAGACAAAAGTTTATCGTCACAACGCTCCCTCACCCATACAGATCATTTAGTGGTTGAACTGATCAGGGATCACATAAATGCTACACCACCTTCTGAGGTGGTTTGAACAATTGGATTTCAATCCATCTTGAATGCTTCTAGGATGCATTTACACTTTTGAGATTGGATAGCTATCTGATACATCCAGGAGGCATGCAGTGCCAAAGTGTAAATGGGGTCACTGATATATCTCTAGAATTTATTTGCAGTCCACTTGTGGCGAATTGTGCACTTAGTGGTTTAGTATTGCACTTGTATAAAGTTGTCAGACTTGTGAGAGTCAGATATATAAAATAATGGTTAAAATCTGAGTCAGATATCCTGACTTTTATTCGCTAGTATGGGTCAAGCTCCAAAGACACTGGATCCTGGACTGGACATTCCCCATAATGCAACTTGATAGCATCTTACATTAGACCCTCCCTGATTCCTAAATGCCCACTTCTTTCAAACCCCAGAACTCCAGTTTGTAACGCAGGCTTTCTGTTATAAATTTTAAGTCTCAAACCCAAGCTGAATTTTTTAAACTTTAGAGAGCTCCCTCCAGAGCCTCAGAGGACATTATACAACTGAGTTACAGGCTGAGTATTAGCCTACTCCCCATGATGAATGAACTTGATTTGTTAAATCGGTGGAGTGCCCTTAAAAATGTGTTTCTGCGTTTTCTTATGGGTTATTGAGTAGAATTAATTTCCAATTTCCTTAAGACACTGTATATGCATTATGAGTAAAGGTAAAGCCTTAAGGACTGCCCACACCAGGATTTCAAGTTTAACTCTACCCTCAAATTCTGCTAGAACCCTCTCTCCCAGCAGATTTAAAAACTGCAACAGAGGAGTGAGGGAACAACACCTGTAGGAGGCGTGGCCTTGTGGCTATGTAGTATGTGGGTCAGGAGACACAGGGGAGACTGACTGACACTGATTAGAGTCTTTTTTTATATAAATTTCATGACGTAGACAGGTCCCAAGCGTTCCAGGGCTGATTTGAAACAGTAGATGGCATCTTGAGCCATTTTCAACCCATGAATGCTTCATCACAGTACAGTCATATCATTTAGTTTACAGCTAAAAAAAAGGATCCGCTCAATGAGGCAAAATGTATCCTTTGGTGAACTTTGATAAGCAAATTCTTGCCAGCAAGCCGTCTTGACAGTGTTGAGGTGTCGGAGGGCTGCAGTTACTTTTGCTTATTAGCTGTGTTGCACCATTCACTTTTATTTAACCTCCTCTGTCGGAGTAAAAACCTCCACAGAAGAGGAATGGTTGGCAGACAGACAAGAGTCGATGGTACAAATATGTCTTTTCAATCAACTGTGTGACCTTATTGTCCTGTTAGTCACCATGCTTCCAGTTCCACCTATTTCACTTTGTGGCGTTGGTTTACCCTACATTATGATTCCCAAAAAATGCTATATATTGAGCATAGTTACAGTGTAACATCATCTCCAAATGCTTGAGGAAGTAAAGAAGGCAGATACACTGGTGATGATTTCAAATTTGTTTGCTGACACTCACTTTTTATTAAAGCTACACTCTCATGACAAACCTGATTTCTCTCCCACTTCTCTCTCAGCAGCTCTTCTTTACTGTAATTGCTAAATGTGGATGCCCCTCCTTTTTTAGTGTTGGTCATGTAGATATTTCTTACCGCCAGTCAGTAGACAGAGGCTTCATTTGTTTTTCCTCCTCCTGCTTATTTCTCTTCCTCATCATACCTGTCTGTCGTCAGTTAACACTGGGAATGTTAACAACACCAGAATACTGCTCACTGCATCTGTCACTGGAGTATTGCTGGACACAGTGTAGTTAAGGTAAGCCCTCCGGATATTTAATCAGTTTTATTACGATTGATGAATTAATCCCAGTAATTAGACTGTGAATTTATGTGTGTATAAAAGTACAAATAACAGCTTTATTTGTGAAGCACAACACCCCAAAACAAAGAAAATTCAGTAATAAGATCAGTTCAAAGTGACATGTCAAGGTGTATGCAATATTGCTGGAATTACAAAAGTAGGCATTAATCAGCATTCATTTAAAAAATCACTGACATGTAATGAGAAGAAATATTCAAGAATACATTAATAATGTACAGAAAATGTATGCCACTGTGGAAAGAGGCTGTATAGCTAAGACTGAGGACAGTGACGTCATTAAATTTGGTTTGGTCAGCAGAAAGGAAAGCAAGTACTAAGCTGCTTTAACAAAATCACATTCTCAGACATTTAGGTGCAAACTTGCAACAAATGTTTCATCTGGAGATAAGAGCAGGTAATAATGATTAACTGGAGCCTGGATAGATCACAGGTATCCATTGTTCCTCGGGCTCAGTGTTGCCATATCAAACAGTGGTGTCCTGTAAACAGAAAGAGGAGCAGCAGTTTCACTTGTTTTCCTTCACGTATGTATTAATTTGATCTAAAATCTGTAATTCTGTATGTAACAGTAACTAGTATTTTAATGAACGTGACACCAACTTGTCTAATCTTTCAGATCTTACTGAGGAAGATTATCAGGAAGGATGAATTGCTCCTGTGTAAACTGTTTGAAAACTATGGTGGTAAATCTCAACTTTCTGTGCTGGGTAGGTGGTTAAAGACACGCATACACTGTAGCCATCACACACTGTCCAACCAACCGAACACTGGGTTGTCTTGTGAATGTGTAATACCTATTACAACCAGTAGATAGGACCTATAAACTTGGATCATGGCCATCGTTGGACTTGTTACAACTCCAAATGCCAGTGTATTGTGGTCACCTTCTGTTGTTCAGGATGGTTGAAACCAAGTTCCAAGTTGGCATCCAAAACCTGACTCTCAAAGCAAAGATCCTTTACACAAGCAAAAGTAGCAATAGCACACTGAAAATACTTCACTACAAGTAAAAGTAGCAAAAGTAAGATTATTCATTATGCAGTAAAATGGTCTTTGTCAGTATTTTACTATTATATATTGTGTTTTTGGATTAATATTAATTATTGTATGTTGCCTTTTACAGCTATATGTGTTTAAGGTTGTGCTGATTTTAACTACTTTATATACTGTTGGGTTGTTTAATCCACAGCAATGCATCATATTCTAGATCATCATCTGTTTGTAGTGTCACTGTCCTGTGAGAACCTCTTATCTCTAAAAAGTCAGCTTTTCATGATAAATGTGATGATGATGGTGCATTTTCCAGCTGATCCAAGGGGGGCGGGGTGGGGGGTTAAAGAGTTTATTTAGCTTAAGTAGGAGAATGTTCTCAACCCTTTAAAGGAACACTTGAAGAGGTACTGCACACTTGAGCTGTAAACTAAATGATATGACAGTATTGTGATGAAACACATCAATGCTGGTGTTAATATTGACATTTCTTACCAAATGTATAAAAATCAGCATTTCATGGGGTGAAAATGGCTCAAGATGCCATCTATTGTTTTAAATCAGCCCTGAACCTGCGAGGCCAAAGCTGACATAGAGTCAACCGGTTGGGACCTGTCTACATCATGACTCTAATCAGTGTCAGTCAGTCTCCCCTGTGTCTCCTGACCCACACACTATGCAGCCACAAGGCCACGTCCCCTACAGTTGTTGTTCCCTCGCTCCTCTGTTGCAGTTTTTAAATCTGCTGGGAGCGAGGGTTCTAGCAGAATTTGAGGGTGTAGTTACACTTCAATCCCTCAGTTTATCAGAAAAATTCTAATTCAAAATCACCAAATTTGGAGACACATGGTTTTCACTGGACAGGAAGGGTATGAAAACTTGCAATCTGAAAAGTAACCAGTAACTAAAAGCTGTCTGACAATTGTAGAGTATAAAGTACAATATTTGCCTCTGAGATGTAGTGGAGTGGAAGTATAAAGTTGCATAAAGTGGAATAAAGCATAAAGTACCTCGAATTTGTACTTAAGTACAGCACTTTAGAAAATGTACTTAGTTACATTCCACCACTGATCTCCTACAGAATAATATTTACTTATACACTAAAAACTAAAAGTCACTGGGTCAAAATTGACCCAGTTTGCATCAATAGAGCACCAAAGCAATACTGGGTTAACTTTACCCAGTAGCCATGGGTACAAAACCATCCAGGACAACGGGGTACTTTGACCCAGCGTTAGTGTTGTTTATTACATTACTGCTGTTATTTACCCAAACTAAAATATGATATGGTTGCGAACTGTTATAATCTATTCTAGCTCTTCACTTTGTTACTGATTGTTAATAGTATGAGTATTCTTTGCAGCTTTGAATGTAATATATGACATAATTAAAACTGATGGATCACTGCGTAAGTAGCATTCTGCTGTTGTAGCTGGTCGAGGTGGAGCTACTGTAGTTTTAACTACTTTATATACTTTTTCAGTAGTTTTGTGCTCATTTTTTGGTGAAATAATGTACAATTTGACTTCTTTGGGCCTCAAACTGTTATGTAAATAAAACCATGTGAGATATTTAGAGGGGAAATCTCTTTGGTGGAGCAGCTAACAAGTCAGACAAATTAAAGGTGACAAAGGATCCCAACTGGACACTGTTTTGTTTTTTTAAGGGATCACATGCCAAAAGGTTTGGAACCATTGGTTAATCTTTAACAATGTATTTTATAAGCTTATCATATGTGTTTTTATGTTGAGTCTTATTCTGGAATGTAACTAGTATGAGTAAGAGGTACAATATTTCCCTCTGAAGTGTAATGGAATATAAGTCTAAAGTAGCATAAATAGAAAATAGTACAACTACCTCAAACTTGTACTAAAGTACAGTACTTGAGTAAATGTACTTAGTTACTTTCCACCACTGAAAATGGACCAATATTCCACAGGTTGTCTATGCGAAGCTCTTAATGTGAGCTGACAAGCTTGATCTAAATTATGGGAATACATAGGCACACTTTGCTGTTAGTTACACACTGTACACAATAATGTTGCACCAAAGTGAAAGGAAAATGTGTGTGCCCTGGAATTGGTCACATGCCTTCTAGTCTCCTTTTGAGGTAAGATCAAGGACAGATTATGAGACAATGGACCCCTGGGCACTGACATGTAAAAGGCCCCCCACCCCTGCTGTATAGGAGCAACACACCCAGACTGAAAGGGATGCTGTTGGTAGTCATTTGTGTCTCTTTGTCATCATTTTGCATCAATTTTGGTAATTTTTGTGTGTCTGTGATTGTTTTGTGTCTTTTAGTGGTTATTTTACCTCTCTGTAGTCATTTGGCATCTCTTTGTGGTCATTTTACGTCTCGTTATGGTCGTTTTGTGTTTACTTCTGTGACATTTTGCATGTGAAGCCTGGGGCCCATGCCTGTCAGGCCCATTCAGTAATCCATTCATGTGTGAGATGGCAATTTTAAACATTAAAAGCAATAATTAAAAGAGATTTATCTTCTATTATTATTAAATTAATCATTTTAATGTGGCTTGAATTTTGAAGGGAAATGCAGCAGTGTGTCCCAGGTCAAAATCCTACACACTTTTAAAGGGGTACTCCTTTGTTATGTCACTTTGATATCGCTGGGGTACTTGCAAGAGACAGTGAAAGCATCACAGGGTGAGATATCCTGACTAAAATTGGTCGAGTTCCCCTTTAATAGAAAATGACTAAAAGAGGTTGTCTTGTGGAAATAAACAAAATGAATGTGGATGAGATTTGACAAAAGTCAGGAGTTTGGATTTGTGAAAGGTCCAAACAAATTCATGCTGTACAGTCTAAACTAAAACTCACATAACAACGCTAGAATAATAACGTGAGGTGTCTTTTGTCTCTCCTGTGTGTGTTGGAGCTGTGTGGTGCATTTGTAGTGGCGTTTGGGGAGTTCCAGGTGATACACTCCAAGTTCGCCTCCCTCATCACCACCTTCTGGCCCATCTACCCCGCCAACACTCTGGTGGTCACCGGTACCATCGTTACCTGTGTGTGTTACCTGGGAGTGTTAGGAGGCATGAGGGAGAACCGCTGCATGCTCATCAGTGTGAGTATGAAGCTCGATATTTATTATTACATGATTTACAGGCTTAAATATAAAATGGGAAAGCTGTATAGGTTATGGTACTGCATTAAACTTAATGTCATTCTAAAAACATTAGCCTATCTATGCTTCTAATGAGCTTACAGTGTATTTTTAATGCATCAAAATGCAGCTCATGTTAAGTGCAAATAAGACTGAAATATTGTCTGACTCAAGTGCAAACAGCTAACTAAAGTACAGATCATACAAACTCACTCATGTTTGAATCTGATTTGCACTGATTCCAGTTTTTCGTCCTGCTGTTCATCCTGATGTTGGTGGAGCTGGCCATGGCCTGTGTGTTCCTAGTCTACAGCAGACAGGTAGGAGGGTTTATATGTAGCCTATACAACAATACATTTGTAGGAGGTTATTTATCAAGTGTTCATTTGATTGATATGGAACCCCATTTGAAACATTTTCACTTCAAACAGCCTGGTTGACAGAACCTTTCCATATAAACTTACAGTACAGTAGCTGATGGCTGGTAGAGGGACAACCCACGCAACCAACCCTTTCAATCTCGTTTCTGCCAGCTATGCACACACCACCCCTGGTCTTTCCGCCTGCACACACTGCCATGAAACTAGAGGCCATTACCTTTAATGTCCAGTAGGTAAATGGTAAATGGACTTAACTTATATAGCGCTTTTCAACCTTAATGGTTCCCAAAGCGCTTTTACAGATTGGTCTCATTCACCCATTCACTCACACACCGATGGCGACGGAGCCTTGGTGTAAGGTCCATCGGGAGCAACTTAGCGTTCAGTGTCTTGCCCAAGGACACTTTGACATGTGGACAGGAGGAGGCGGGATCGAGCCGCCAAACCTGGGATCAATGGACGACCTGCTCTACCTCCTGAGCCTCAACCGCGCCGGTAGGCAACTGTGTATTGCAGATAATGTAGCTTATAATGAAAAAGAAAAACTAGGACAGCACTCCATTATGACTTTTTAATATTGCAACACGAACGTTTCTGGCAAGACGCCCTTCTTCAGCGTGTTTTCTGGCAATTTCACAATCAGTATACACAGGTGGGGTTAACTATAGGTGACCGCAACCAGCACAAGAACAAGTGCATGCCAACAGGGGGAGCCACAGCCATTCCAGGCACAGAGTCTCATGATGTAGGATACCAAAGAAACACAACACAACTTATATTCACTTCATAAGAAACAAATCCCATTGGGAATGAGTGTATCAAGGAAGTGTATCCAATACGCCTCCCTTTGGAGAAGGATTCTGTCCCTATTGCCACCGCTACGTGCCATCTTCACTGTCTACAATGTCTATGCATTGTAGTTCACTCAAGCTGTAGTTACGAATAGAACACTCATGTTCACAGACCCTTGTTTTTAACTCTCGTTTTGTTTCCCCAACATAAAACAAATTACACAGGCATTTTAATAGGTAAACCACATAATTTGTGTTAACATGTGACTCTGCCCCTCACCTTGAAGTCAACACCAGACTTCGAATGGGTGAATTGATTACTCTTAATCATAGAATAGCAGGGTATACAATTATGACAAGGAAATTACCACTAGGGATCTGATAATACAGCTTGCCTGTCTGTTGTGCAGATTGACACATACATTGAGAAAGACCTGGTGCGAAGCTTGGAGATCTACAGACAGTCCAGTGCAGAAGGCAACAAGACCATTAAAGACGACTTTGATGCGGTCCAGTACCTGGTAAATGATCCACTATATCAACTCAAAATGAACTCCATTGCTATGTGTCTTTGTAACGGTCCCACATTCTTTACATTCATATTTTCATATACTTGAATATGTTTTACTGCTGATATTTTACTTTCTCCTGCTCAAAGGAAATAGATGTTCATTCCATTGAGGTAGGTTGTTTTTTTTCTGGTACAGTTTAGGTGCTGTGGAGTTCATGGTGCGGCAGACTGGAAGGGTAATGTCCCAATCTCCTGTTGTACCAAGGACCCCTGTAACGCCCTCATCCAAACCAACTGGCAAGAGGTTACTAATTCTGTATTATCACTGTAGAAACACCTGGTTCTCAAAAGTATGTCCAAATAGACACACAATACTCTCTAGTCCCTCATTTGATTAGACTCATAGCCAGATTCTGGGTTTGTTTTTCGAATTCAAGTTTTTTGTGGGTTTTCTTTTTAATGTTTGCAGTTAAATAAGCAAAAAATAATAATAATGTTAGTGTACAACTTAATATGTTCTTTAGTATGGTTTAACATTTTAAACAGTCCCAACAAAGTTACACCACATTCTTTTCAATAACACATTAGATAAATCAGTATATGGATATGCATACCTAAATACACACACACACACACACACACACACACACACATGTATATGTAAATTTGGCTCATTTTGACTTACACTTACACACTTAAACTTACCTTAAATTGCATGACAATAAACAAGTAGAACATGAATACATTCCAATTAAAGTTTCTTGCATTTTCTTGAATTAGAGAATTCAATGTTCCTGTAATTCCCTTATTATAAGCATTGTACAGCCATCAAACTGATCTAATTTTAATGAATGTACAGAAGGTGATTCGTGATTCAGAAAGATCACATAGGTGTATATCACTTGTGTGCATGCAGCCACCTCCAGGTCGCTGTTCTCTTTCTAGCCTTTCACTACACACACACGCCACAGATGTCAGAGAGTAGATGGCTTAGGGCAACTTGTATCCTTTCTTCTTACGTCTACCTGCACCATTTAAATGATATTGCCAAATGATTGTCAAATTCATTTTTATGCCGACGATACTGTATTATACTGTGTTGCTGGTTGTGTCCAAATTAGCCACTGAGAAATTACAGCTGACCTTCAATGCAGTGCAAGATGCTGCATATAAAATACAAGCAGTTCTTGAGATACAGAGATACAGAAAAGAAGACTAAGAGTCTATAGCCATGTTAGTGGCTCTGTTAGGCTGTACTAAAGGCTGAGCTAAATGGTAACACATATTAGTTTAGCATGTTAGCATGCTAACATTTGCTAATTAGCACTAAACACGAACTACAGATGAGGCTGATGGGAATGTCATGAGTTTTGCAGATATTTGGTCATAAAGTATTGGACAACTTAAAAATTTGACCTGCTGGTGGTGATAGATGAAAAGTTAAGGCATCACCAAAGTTATTACAATTCATCCTGAGAGGAACATGAATGTCTGTACCAAAGTTCATGGCAATACATCTGATAGTTTTCGAGACATTTCACTTAAAAACCACAAATGTCAACCTCATGGTGGCGCTACAGGAAAGGTCAGGGGATCACCAAAGTTATTTGGACACATCATCTGGACACCATGGATGTTTGTACCAAAGTTCATGGCAATCCAATGTAATAGATGTCGAGACATGTCACTAAAAAGCAAAAATCAACCTGCTGGTGGCACTAGAGGGAAAGTTCGGGGATCATAAAAGTCAGCGGGATTCATCTTCTCGGGACGATGAATGTCTGTACAAAACTTCATTTTAATCCGTCCTGTAGTTGTTGAGATATTTCACATATAACATTGCCATCCCTAGAGCCATGCCACTTGCATGGCTAACAATAGCTTGCACTTGCTCTTGAATTCATTACGGGAGATAATAACAGTACTCACCACTGTATCTTACATGAAAAGGTGGCTTAGCCCTCCTTGACTGAGAGACATTATGACAGCTGGTATTTATTTATCTACAGTCTTTGTTTCAAAATAACCATCTTATATCTAATCTTTCTTGCTCTGGAACACTGGCCCCAAGTGGTTGATGCTTCAGGAACTCTGTACCATAACTGATTTAGGAAAGGTTGCTTTTAGTGTCTTTGTTGTGTGCAGCAGCTGACTTATGGAATGAACTGCAATTAAAACACTTTTTCTCCTCCGTAACTTCAAGACATCCCAATAATTGTCCTTAACCTGTCAGTAACTTATTTGATTGAGCCTCCATCCTGTTCATTGAGTATTATTCTGTTCTCTTTATGACTGTCTGTTCTGGTTTTGTTTTTTTAATAACTGTAACTGTAAACAGGGTCATCAGCCAATTTACTCCGTATAAACGATAACCATCCAAATTTTATCTTTCAGGGTTGTCTCATGAAACTGAGGGACTGGTTTGGCAGAAACTATCTTAGCACAGGCGCAGGCGTTGTCACAATGTTTATCATACAGGTACAGTACATTCAGTCTTCTTATTCTCCTCATTATAAGGTTTGCATAGATAATTTAACCCTTGGTTCAAACTTTCAAGCATGTTGCATTTACCTGTCAGGCTGATGTGACTTAATTGATTGAGCTGTGGCTAAAGGTGAAACATGATTTAAAATTTAAAGTGGCAGAGAGCAGCTCTGAGATTCTTACTTTTTGAGGTAGTAACAATGGCTGCCATATTGGAAGCTCTGAGCTCTGTACAGCAACAGCTAAAAATAGCTGAATACCTTTTTAAACTTATGACACGGCTGCCTCAACAGAGCTAAATAAGCATGGTTAATTTGTGTTCTGTTTGTGTATGAGAATTATATTAATTTCAAGCCAGCTAGCAAAACAGTTTTTTTGGCCACTTGGGAGCAGTGGAACAAGCTGTAAGCACAACATTGACATGCTATCGCCTTACAAAGGTGATCTGATGAACGTGTTAGCAAAAAGTTGAACCATTAGCATTCATTTGGAGTCATGTTTCTAGCTATCTGGCTGATCCAGGTCGCTCCAATATTCACTCTCCTTTTGGCTCTGTTTTGGTCTCCAACAACTCCTGAGAAAAATATCTGGATGCTTAGCTGTTAAATGCTCAACAATGTTCACCAGCTTGTTACTAACTTGTCTGTCTGCTGTTTTGTGCTAGGCAGGAAGTGTACTGTGAGTTTATCAAAGCTCTTTGTAGAAATGATCTTGATCAGAGCAATGAGAGTGAACCAAAACAGTAAGCTGAAAGATGCTAAAATGCTCTGTATAGCTGTGGGGAACTGCCGGGTGTCGGGTGATAATTTCCTGTGGGTTTGTCGGTACGAGCGACCCCATTAACGTTACACATAGTAATTTGAGCCATTGTTAATAGAAAAATATTGATAAGAGCAGCTTTAAGATGTCACATTTGCACAGTGGCTAATGTTCTGTAAACCGCAGCTAGCATTAGTATGTTTTGCTTTCCTGTAGTTAAAAGCCTGAAAAGTGTATGGTATATTCTTTGTCAGTTTGTCTTATTAGCTTTTATATATGTTCTTTTGTGTCTTTGAAAAAACAATGTTTGATATTAGTTAAACTATATTTTTCTTCTTTCTTTTTGTCTTCTTTGTTTTCAGTTTATTTGTCTGTGTATCACCATCCCTGTCTTTTGCCACTTCAGACGATGTGGACTGGGTTACCAGTGAAAAAGGGCCAATGAAACAGTATCTGCAATTTACAGTTATTTTCTGCATGTTAACAGGTTGCTTTTCCCTGTATCAACTTTTTATTAATCTGTTCCGAATGCTGAAATGTTGCCATTTCCAGCCATCAAAAAAGGAGCCAACAGGAGAAAAAGCCCAAGTTCTTTGACCAGGGACAAGCTGAGGATGACAGCTTGTTATTGCTATTGATAATGTCATATGAGGTGACAGACCATTGAATGTGACATAGAAAACATAATAGGAGACATTTCATTTGAAGATAAATTATGACATGATTATGTAAGACCTATGTACGATCGTTTGAACTAGACTTAGACAAACTAGAATTAGACAAATCCAACATTGCCTATTATTATCAAAAACCCTAATCCATTTTTGAGTTTTCAATCATTTTTCTCCTTTGTTACCGTTAAACTTGTTAGTACTCTTTTACTCTGCTTAATAAACCAGCGCACGTGCTGATTTAAACCCACACATTTGAGTTGTTTACATTTGTGTGATGTTTTGTCTGTGTTCAGCCTGTGGTCTCTCTGAATCGGTTTCAAGTCCAAGCTTGAACCAAAGGTCACTGTAATGTTTAAGATCACAATTTATATTATATTATATTATATTGGTTCAGTGGGACAGATGGCAGATTTTGATGGTAAATGTGCCAAAGTTATCATTGCAACTGGATATGTGCTGGAAAACTTGACAGGCGTAGCAACAGTAACCAAGGATTGAATCATTTGAAAACAGGTTACCAAAACATTCAGCACATTTGAATAAAAATTACATTAACTTAAGTATAGCTTACAGGTAACAGCTATGCTAGCTAGTTAGATAAAAATGAATTTTAATTCCTCTACAAAGATGAAAGATGCAAGGACTCCAACTTCACGTCGAATCAAAACCTCAGGTATTTAAAAAGTTAGTTAAGCTAGTTAGTATAGATAACCACCAGCCAAGGAGGAAGACTCCACTGTTAAATACATATTTGAGCTAACTAAGCTAACTAGTTAACCTATCACAAAACACACACAAATCTAATGGCACTCTAAGAACATTGTACTGTATTACAGAGGCATATCACTGTAACTTAACTAAACGTATGTGATATCAAAATAGGGTGGTAGCTAACGCTATGTGTGGGTGAGCAATACTTAAGCTAGTGTGTTAAATGTGAATAATATGTTCATTTTAGCTAATCTTCCTTAATGTCAGTCATTGCAGAATATACTGTATATTGCACTAGTGTTAAAAGTATAAAACTATCCTCTGTCATACCATCACAAAACTACCATCAAGTAAAATAATGTCCACCATAAAATAATTTTCAAGGAGACACAGTAAGTCTAGCTAGTTGGGAAGTAGTAGGAATACTCAAGGGCTAAGTTTTGTGAATACACTGCTAAATAAATCTCTAAAAGGCTCATAAAGCTCCATTTTTATTTCCAGAGAAACAGATTGAAGCAGAGAGCAGTGCAGCAAAACAGGTCTTGGACAGCCATGACAATCATACTACAAGACGAAAGCCATTGTCCAAGCATGAACTGGAGGTAAAGCATGCTTTGTTGTCCTTCACTTTGACTTTTCATTACCAAATACAGGTTTTAAATTGGGAAACATTTTTCTTACGAGGATGTTTTGTTTGATTCAATTTAACGTATTCTGCTTTTGATTTTCCTGTCATTCAGAAAAGAATTGAACAAGAGAAGCGGAGGAGGCTTGTCCTGATCAATGAGCACAACAGACTAACGTTTGCTGTCAGGGAAAAAGAGGCTAAGTTGAAGGAGCTGCTGGAGTCACTGAAATCAATGAACCTCCAGCCTACAAATTACAAAGATGAAGACACATTAAAGCAGGTAAGTGTGCACCCAGAGACATTTCTGGGCTTTTTGGAGCCTTAGACCTACAGTCACCACCTCCCCCAAAACAACAGTAACAGTGTAACTGAACTATAAAATACTCATGTCTCTGGGAACATGAGCACTAATGTCTATTTCTTGCACCATGGACAGCTGATGCTGGATGAATTTATTCACATTTCAAGTTGTAGCGTATCTTCTATCATCCTACTATTGCATCATTGACCACAAACTATAACTTTTTGCTTTATTTTCTAATGTCAGCATATACGACAGCTGGAGAACAATCTAGACAGGATGAAGATGAAGATCACAGCGGCTAAGAAAATCCAGACCGTCTATAGGCACATCAGTGAGCACCTGCAGCAGGTGAGCTATACTGTTCCTGTTTCACTACAAGTAATCTAAAGTGAATTAAGATTGCATTAGACAGGGTTTGTACAAAGTCTTGAAAGTTTGGAAAATGCTTAATTTTAACCGTTATGTTTTCAAGGTTAGGGATATGCTTGAATTCAAATATACTCCTTGAAAAATGCTTGATTTTCAACATAATCTGGTGTTTCATCATCTACACACTCACTCATGTAAACCAAAAATCTTTTAATATTTGAAATGAAACGATCTGTTCGTCATATTTGTTTGTTGTCTCCTGGCATTTATAGTAACAATTTAGATGTGATGATAAAGGCTTCGAGAGTCTGGAAACTTTTGGTTTAGGTACCTTAAAAGTGCTTGAAAAGTGCTTGAATTTTACTATACTCTTCTGTTTTTTTTGCTCATTTGAATTATAGTTTTTTAACTATTTTTTCCCTTTAGCTCTAATCAGGGTTCGTACAGCTTTGTAAAATATATCACTCCTACGTTATTCATTAAAAACACATCCACAGGTTTTATTGAAATAAATAAGCTTGGGTGCCCTGCACTGAATTTGCTGCAGCTGCTGCTTTGCTGAGGCAGTCCAAAACACCTCAGATTTATGGCATGTTGTCTTGTTAGGTTGGTAGTGTCAGACCTGTTACTTTTTTTGCACGTGCACATTAGTTGTATTTTTGCTGTATTTTCATTTATCTTGCCAAAATGAAACCAAACTTCCAAGAGTTCAAACCTGTCAACAGAAAGTAAACAGAACCACAATGTAATCGCACATTTAGGACCCCAGTATTCTTCAAACAAATTGCTTGTTGGGTCTTACAGCATCTAAAACTCCCTCCCCTCACAGTTGTATTAGCATGAATTCAAGTATATGACAAGCTCATTGGTATTTTGGTTCTGATCACCGGACCCCGTACCAATTTAAGACCAGTTCTTATACCCATCCCTACTGTTGGGGACCAAAAGGTTAGAGAGGAAAGCATCCCAGCAACATATTGATTATTATAAATTAAGTAAATTGAATCATGTACTTACATTATCAGCATACAGGGACTGTTTCATTGGGTAGCTACTGCGTGTGAATGATTTTGAATGTGTGGTTAAAACACGGTGCTGCAGTGAAGGACAAAATAACTTAGACTCATATTATGTACAGCTGTTGATGTCTGTGTAAATTCAAATGTATGTCAGTGAGCGATCCAATGAAATCACTGAGATTGGCTCACTGATAAGAACTCACCGTCCTCTCAGCAAGGCCTGTGAATGTAGAATTAAGGGTTAAGCCCATTTAAAATGAAATAGTCCAACTAACCAAATAAATAAGTCATTATAAAATGAATAATCATATGAATAAATGGTGTAAAATATATAAATGAACCAACAATTGTGAATTAATTTAAGAAATGAATCAAACTCAACTCATTATTAGAAAATGCTGTAAATAAACACATTACACAGACACAGAAACTAACATCTCTTTTTACTTATTTAGCTTAACAAGGCTACTCATGCTAACTACCTAGCTGGCTAATTAGCTAGGTGGGTTTGTGAGCTTGGTTTATTACTCAGCATCAAAGTGAAATAATTTCATAATAATGAGTTGAGTTTTAATAATTAATTTAATAAAAAATGTTGGTTCATGTATATATTTTACATAATTTATTCATATGATTATTTATTTCATAATGTCTTTTTATTAGGACACTTGGGGATTCCATAAAACCAAACTCAAACAATCTAATGTTGTAAAATGACACAATGTCCCTTCATTAGCCAGCTATATTAGCTACCCAAACGCTTTCACACAACATATGAATGGGGGGAACAAATCTGTTTTTCTATAAAGCTGTAATGTAAACTGCCATTAGCACAGCCATCAGCAGTCTACACCCCCATAAAGTACAACACTGTGACGCTGGCCCCGTAGTATTAAAACAAGCAGCAATGTAACCTGTCAGTGCAGAACCATTGTCCCATTCAGCCGATGTTTTGTATTTGTAATGTGGTTAGGAGGTCCATGGTATCTTCAAGGACCTGGACCAGAAAGAGCATGCAGTTGCCATTGGACAGGCAGAGGTGGACAAAGCAACCCAACACTTACGGTCAGAAGCGGCTGCTGCAGACAGCGCACAGGTAAGACTTCACCACCACAAACCTACAGTAGCTTAACCTACATCACTACAGCAAGAAGGTCTGAGGAGGATTTCAGACTGCTGTTTGGAGACTTACAGGAGTCTGTCAGAAGGTCCACTGGGTCCCTAGGAAAATGAGAAGAAGTTTCTCTTCACTATATTTAAGTTATCCTGATTTCAGTTGAATTATTATTATTAAAATTACCACTCAAATCATTGATTTTCTTTTCAGCATCATCACAAAGTCAGTTTTGTCTTATGAAATGGGAATTTCATGCCCTAAGAATTGTGTGGATTTGTGTGTGTTGTTATGTATTACAGTATGTTTATTTGTCTTGTGGGGTTTACAGTTTTTCTAAGTTGCTTTGGCACAATTGTCGAGTGAAAATCCTCATCTGTAATTCTCAAATCTATAGTTCATTTTCTCACACAGCATTTCTTGTTGCAAATATATTTTCAAAGAATCTAGTGATGGATTGTGTTAGCATCTGTGCTCCGAATGCATCAAACTGATTTTCTAACGATCTGTAAAATTCTCAGATTCTCACATTTGCACCACAGGGGGCGAAACTGAGTTTTACATTGGCACAACGCTTCATCATGGAGGCACAACAAACTAGACTGCATGTGTTGGTTTTGTTGACAAAATGTTCTTGAAAGAACTTCCTTATTATAATGGTGGTAGTGTTCTAATGTTCCTTTAATAAAACCAATTCTCAAAGCTGCCTCTGGTCTTTCAAAGATTAAAATATGATAAGTCTTCATTCTTTTCTTTCTTTCCAACCCATCAGAGCAAGGCGGTTCAGATGGAAAATGAGATGATGGAAAGGAAAAGAGAAATGGATAGTGAGCTGCACAAACTGAGTGCAGAAGAGGAGCTGAATAGGCAAAAGGAAACACTTGGGCATCCGTATCCTCGCTCAACAGGGCAGAGCAGGCTGAGAGAGCGGGTAAGAATGGAAAAGGAACAAATCTGAGATTTGGATGAAGACAAATAAGATGAATCCATTTGTACTAATTAAGTTTCATTTGTTGTTATATGTCTTTCTTCACAAGCAGGACGTTGAAGAAGAAGCACACTCAATTCCTGTCAAAGGTATTGCAACAAATAACTTTATTCAACTGTCTGTCACTGTAGTCATGCTATTCTGCTGTAGGTGGTGGAATCCCTAAACACCAGCTCTCTTATTACTGCCAACCAACTGTCTGCCGTAGTGATAAATCATAAACTATACAAGCCCCGAAACTAAAAACAGGATCAGCCACAACACATGTATAAAAGATGGAACATGGAGAAATGAAAAGTATTTTATGTGCACCTGTGAAGCGCCTTGTTACCCGCGGTATAATTCAGAATAAGATGGTTTTAGTATATATTTGAACATCGATAGGATGTTACACCACTTCTACACACTTCTTTTTTGCAGTTATCAGGGGTCCAAACAACACAATTAAAGCTTGCGTTGATTTAGTTTGCAGTCACTTTCCATGCATTTCATTGCCAGTTTCCTATTATATTATCCCTATGTACGGGAGCAGAGAATGGCCGTGCTTGCAATTATTTTATTTAATGCTGTTGTCTCGAGATCACAAGTTAATTATTTTGTTCTCTCAGGAAAACGAGCTTTGTTATCTCGAGATAGTGAGATAATCAACCCATTATCACGAGAAAACAAAAGGCTGTTTCCTCTTATTAGCCTACTTATAATGTTTATCAGAGATCAGGAGTGCCATTCCAGCATGCATAGATGGCGTCTTGACAACTGTAGCAACTGATTTAAGCTGAAAACCTCGGCATCAGACTCTACTTCTATCAAGATCTAACACAGGCAGAACCTGCACTGTGTCTTTCTGTTAGAGATAACATTCAGTTAATATAAGTTTTTGTTGTCTGAAAACATATCACTGTGTAAAATGTAAGGAGTTTTTGAAATAATGAACAATATGACAGTTGGAGGGTAAATCCTAGTCTATGATTGGATTTAAGATGAATATGGGCCCTAGCTTTTGTACTTATCTGTGCATTTGTTTGTTTTTTTCAATTGCAATTCAATTTTCCTGTTACCTTGCAATTTTTTACCGTTGCCACAATCTGTTGCAAAATAACTCAAACAGGTTTGCCAAAATTCAAGAGCCATTTAATAGCTTTTTCCTGAGCTTTCAACCTCATCTCATGGTCTTCATCAGCCTCTCAATTGTCATATCTCAGCTGTGTGGGTTTTTTTGTCAAACTACTAATTCCAAGGTTAAAAAGTGAAATTTCATAGCAACAATTATTTTACGTGCTACGTGTATCTTTTCCAAATAAAGACACAGAATTTAAAATAAGAAAAAATAAAAAATAGAACTTAAAATAGCAAGGGAGCGCTTCACACTCCCATCGCTTTAAATACTAGTTCTCGTCCATCAGTGTAACAGAGCAATATGAGCTCTGCAATGCCTTTTCCCTGTGTTTAATGCACTATAATACTCTGAGCATAAATACGTTCTGTAATCAAGTAGTAAAAGTGTTGATATGTGCTCTGTGTGCCTCTGCAGATCATCAGTATTATGACATCTGTGGTGCTTCCCAGTCTGACATGAAAGTGGTGGAGGATATGGAGGCTCTGAGAGAGACTCTGGGCTGTGCTAACGTGCAGGTAGTCAATTCAACTCAAGCCACATTTACATGTATCATTAATGAAGCAGTTTTAGCAGACAGGTCCCCTTCAAAGTGCTGTACACGGTACAAATACACAAGTAGAACAGCAAGGGCACAAAAAATAAAATAAGAGGTGAAACTATGAACTAATGCAATATCGCAGCTTATGTGTTAAATCCTGGCACAGGATAGTGATAGTAAGCCACTGTGGGTTATGTCCCTGGAGTTATGTGGTTCATTTGTCTGATCAGTGCTACCATGTTTCATTGTGTTCACAGCGTTGATGTTTTGTTGTTGATGTCATTAAGTTATACAAACCTCAATGGTCCCAGACAGTTAAGATTTCAGTATTCTACATTAAAATTATAGATATTATAAAATGATGGCCATGACATGATGCTGTGATCATACAGTATTACTTGGGGAAACCTTTTCCTTTTCAAACACAACTAAAACATTATTTATGAATTTCTAATTCTTCATAAATGATATGATGTATCCCTTTTGTGAGCGTCCTTAAAGGAATAGTGTGACCTTTTGGGTAATCATTTTATTAGCTTTTATTCGTCTTGCTGAGAGTTAGATCAGACAATTAATGCCACTTTCATGTCTGTATGTGGTTAATGCACACAGGCACATACCTGCAAAATTGTTGATTGCAAGCCAAGCTCATTATTATGATATTATGTGACCAGAGAGCCTGTTTAAACCACTATATGATGTGGTGTATGCCTGTCTTCATAGGATCTAGTTAACAAGGTGGTGTCACAGCAAGCCACCAAGGAGCAGCTCCTCACTGAGACAACCCAGCATGAGAAACTGATCAGGCAGGAGGCCAAAACCCTGGCTGATCTGGAGCTCCAGTACACCGAACTCAAGTTCAGTGCCAAACCTACAGCTACAAGGTACTGTCATTGAAGCTCTGCTACACAGTCTGAGTTATCCAGTGTTCAAACAATCTTCACTTGTCTCCAATTGTAAATAGTAAAATATGTATTAATTGTAGAGCCAAAATGTGGAGCTCAGATGGGTCATCTTAGAGGGCCACCTAATATCAGATTGTAATTTGACACACCACCTTTCATTCAAAACCGATGTAATTTAAGTAGAGCTGAAATTATTAATCGACTGACTAAACTGATTGATATATGCAGATAAACTGAAAAATTAATTTGCAATAATTTTATTGGTTGTAGCTTCTAAAATTTTTGTTGTTTACTGGTCCATGTTAGTAAACTGAATATCTTTGTCTGACAAAACAAGTAAGTCAACTTTCTGACATTTTATAGACCAAATGTTTATTCAAATAATCAAGAAAATAACTGGTGATTAATTGGTACTGAAAATAACCATTAGTTGCAGCCCTGAATTTAAGTTTGGTTCTAAAATGTGATCCAGAGGATTGGCAATATTACAGTGATTTGGAAGTGCTGGTTTGGCAAAACAGAAGCTACAGGGTCTCACCAAGATCCATCAATGATCAGTTTTTTGCAAACCTTTCTTGTATACATTCAGATATTTCTACGGTAACTTGTGATCTCAGAACAGAGCCTTCCTCAACAGTGCATCGTGTTGTCATGTTTAGATCAGGACGGTAGTTTTTTGAAAAACGATCTAATATCTTTGTTTATGCAATATTTTTCTATAGCCAGCAATAGCAAACGGGAGTTAAGAGACAAAACCGGGAATGGGACAAACGAAAAAAGGGGCAGGCAGCATAAGGTCAATACAGTACAGTGCTAACACAAAACCAGGGGGAACAAATTCACTGCCCTGAAACGTGGAGTCTCACAGTTTTTGACAAAAGGAAAATGGTGGAAGGAGTGAAAGGCTAACATTTCCCTAATGTTACCCCTGGGGCAATACTACACGGTGGATGTGCTATCATGCACAGGGATTTTTTTCATAAACTGTAAACCCACAAAATGTTGTTAATGATGTGCTTCTTAGGTCGTATGCTAGTTAGCTATGCTAACATTTGCAGGTTATGTTAGAGCAGATAAACACACTCCACACCATTCATTACACTTTTGCTCTTGTATTTTTGGATTTGGAAAGGCTAAAACAAAGACATCACCCTCCCGTCTCTTTAAATGGCGAGTGTCTCTCTTATTACAGCCCCAAATACACCTCCTATGTAAGTGGAGAAATCCAAAGCTTGACAGGCCTGCTGTGCCTAGTTCCGATTGCCAAGCTATGATTGGACAATTGTTGTTCAGAGGAGGGGTTTAGCAAACGGTCAACTGGCATGCAGGAGGAAGACGAGGGCAGGGATCATGGGAAACGTAGTTTTAAACTTAAGACAATGTGGAAAAAGAAAATGTTATCTGATGCAGTTTAATATTTATATTAGTAACAGTTTAAGACCTAATGCTAGGATAAATCACTTGAACTCCATAGACAATAAATATGAATAGGTAAGAAATGTAGCATTTCTTGTCAGGCCACACAGCCTATTCTAGATGCTGGACTTGCCAAATGCTATGAGCTATCAATCTGGATTACTGCATCTGTCTTTTAACTCACACGGCAGGTAGAGGTTTAATGCCCGTGGCTGTGTGGCGGGTTTGATAATGAGGGTGATGACTATTTAAAAGCATCTCAGTGCTGGCAGCCCTGATAGGCCGCTTGTAGCTTGATTGAAGATTTATCAGTCTGGCACAGCGAGGAAATCTTTGTTAACAACAACCTCTTGTGGGGTGATTGGGCCTGATTGATGCCTCTGCTGATTTCTCCTGAGATGTTGTCACAATCCCATCTCCCGTCACCTTGGGCCATTCTCAAAGTGTGTTGTTGTGCAGTGACATATTCAATATCAGATCCGCTTGATGTACTCATCACTTAATCTTCTTAAACAGCTGGGACAGGGACAGTTTGTACTCAAGAGAAATAACGCCAGTAACAGAAGTGTTGCTGAGGAAGAACTGTGAGACACCTTCAGATGGGGCCATTAAAAGTTTTATCATATACTGCACAGTGAGACATTTTACTGCCATGTTTTGCTTTTATAATGTGCTGAGAGAGGGGCTGTCTTAAAAAACTCCATCTGCTTATTTTAAGGTTTGACAAGCTGAAGGAACAAATGCAGGCAAGGGTGAAGGAGGAAAGGGACCGTGTTCAGCGACTTCAGGCTGAGCTGCAGCAGTCTCAGGATCTGCTGGACTCTGTTGAGCGGGGGGTGAACAACCTCCACTTCAGGATGAGCTGCGTGCCTGTTGAGGTCTGGACCAAAAACAGTCCTCTCTAAACTATATATAACTTTCCCACTTATTGTACTATGTTTTAGGATGTCTTTTTGTTTACTACTGTCTTTCATTGACAAAGTCTATCTTAATACAGTGCTAACATGCCATATGTACCTTGAAAGAGTTATAGGCTGCTGTAACCATTCCTCCTCTCCATACTGGCCATGAAGCAATGCCTTTATATAGCAACTACACTGTTACAAGCCTAAAGTTGTGTCCCAAATCCATGCTATATAATACATCTATACACTACACACTTATCGTCATAGTATTTTTATCAGTTACAAAAAACATATACATCAACATATACAATGAAGTGATACAAACTGTGACTTTGAAATGTCACTTAAACTTCACAAATAGACGTCAAGATCTTTCTGGAGCTGTCTCACCACCATCCACAATTTATTTAAAACTGTCCAGCTGTGAGGAGCTCGGCGCTCCTCCCTTTCCTTTGTGCATTGCATTGTGGGAGAATAGTGTTAATCGACAGCACAGTCAAAAAATCAACCATATTTCGTACACAATGTTTAGTTAGAATATGCTTTATTTTGCCACTTTTTCAGTGTAAACAGACATTAGTTTGTAGTATGGAACTGGGACACGCTGTTAAGAGTCTACAGCCATGCTAGTGGCTCTGTGAAGCTGTACAGTAGTGATGAGAGCTAAATGCTAATGTCAGCATGCTAACATGTTCACAGTGACAATGCTAACATGCTGAACTTTAGCAGGTATAATGTTTACCATGTTCGCCATCTCAGTTTAGCGTGAACAAGCTAACATTTGCTAATTAGCACTAAACACAAAGTTCATCTGAAGCTGATGGGTATGTCTTTAGTTTTGCAGGTATTTGGTTGTAAACCAAGTATTGGACAAACTGAAATGTTGACTAGATAAAAAGTCAGAGGATCATCAAAGTGAAGTTAATTTATCCTGAGGGGAACATGAATGTTTGTTTCATGGCAATCCATTCAATAGTTGTAGAGACATTTCACACAATACCACAAATGTCAACCTCATGGTGGAGAAAAAAGTAGAGGAACAGTGAGAGGATCACCAAAGTCAGTAGGATTCACCTTCTGGGGACCATGAATGTCTGTACAAATGCAAATATAATTTGGTCCAAATCCAAATCCAGGAGTGCTTTACCTGAGAAATATGATTACTTATTCCAAACCAGGTGGTCCACCACAGTAGCCAGAGATCATATCCGTTCGGACTGTCATATTCAAGCCAAACTCACATACAATATTTTTTCTGCTAGGAGGATAGTGGAGAGAAGTTCTTGTTTTTTGTGTCCTCTGTAGGTGGTTGTTCTCCCTTCAATTGTGTTCATGTGGCTCTACCCGTCCATCCTTTTTTCTCAAAGCAGGTGCCAACAAAGTTTCTAGCCTTGCTGTTAGCATGGCCCCTGGGATGACCCCTTGGTCAGTCGGTCGGTCCACCACTTTGGTGACCCTCTTACTTTTCCTCTAGTGCCACCAGCAGGTTGACATTTTTGGGTTATAGTGAAATATCTTGACAATTCTCAGATGGATTACCATGAAATTTGGTATGCCCCCCTCAGGATAAATTGTAATCACTTTTCATCTAGCACCATTATGTAAACATTTTAATTTGTCCAATGCAATGCAAAACCAATGACGTTCCCATCAGCTCAACTTTGTGTTTAGTGCTAATTAGCAAATATTAGTATGCTAACATGCGAAACCTAGATGGTGAACATAGTAAGCATTATTTCTGCTTGACATTAGCATGTTAGCATTGTCATTGTGAGCACAATAGCATGCCAACTTTAGCATTTAGCTCAAAGCCCTGCTGTGCTGCATGTTTCCATGTGTTTCTCATGAGTTTCTGTTGTGCAAATGAAAAATGCAAGTCTAACTTTGTTAAAGATTTTACACAGAGATACAAGGCTCTCATACTATATTGAGAGTGAACTCAAGAGCAAGATAGGCTTCTTCATATTTTGAGTTTGACTGGTGTGATTGCTGGATGAGCATCACCAGCTTTTCTTTTCTTCCCTGTCAAAAGTCTGTCCATCTTTACATGTTGTTTTGTTGTCTGAGTAAATCTTGCTAACCTGAATCGTGCTAGCTCTTGTCTGCATCAGAGCACTCTTGTTTGTTCACTTGTTGTCCACAGATCTTTTTCGCAGCAGACATTTTGACTTCATACTAACACTAATACCAACTAACTGACATATTCAACAAATCTCTGACTCTTCTTCAGGGGCTGCCCAGTGCGTCCAGTACTGACAGCACAGACAAACTGAGGGACATCAGGGCCCAGCTACCAACATTACTGCAAAGAGCCTCACAGCAGAAACCTGAGATCAGCGGCCTGGACCGAGACAGGGTGTTACAATTCTCTGATATTTTCTATCTGCTCTGTTTGGGCCTGACCAAAACTATTTTTAAAGGATGGGACAGGTTAATGGGCTGCATCTGATATTTTGTGCTGATGTTATTATTATAGTTTTCTAAAAGTTGGTCCTTTAACACTATCACTTATATTAATAGTTGTGTAATGGAACGCCCGATACCCAGATTTTGTACAGATTCTCAGAATCTTTATATTAGACTATTGTCTTCGTCAGTTATGACTAATTCATCGAATGTAACTATTAAAGGAACACTCTGACATTTGGAGAACACGTTTCCTGTCTTAACCAGAGTTACATGTGAAGATTGATATACGTATATGTCTCTATTATCTGTCCCATCAGCTGTTTATAAGATACATTTTTAATGCCGTCAGAAATCAAATTTGGTTTAAATTCCCTGTCCATTGTCCATTTAAAAAATATATATTTTTGAATAGTTTTTCTTCTTGTAGCTTATAATGTTGCAATTGTAGTTTGAATTGATGCCTCATGCGTCTCAGATTCCAGGCTTACTCTTTTAGGAAAAGATTCAAGTTGTTTAATATGTGTGACCATGAGTCTGGTTAATGTGTTGTTAACTCCCACAGCCTTTGCCTCTGCTGCGTCTTCTTCCTTAGGTTTACAGCGTGCTGGTCAACACGATGGACCTGAGGACCGACAAGAGACCAACCACCCCTTTAGGTGAGGAGCAACTTACAGAACTGGATGCATCCAGCAGCTTATTGTTGTTAAGAGAAATATGCAAGAAGAGAAATATCCAAGTACTGACTGAAAGGTGGCATCTGTTGATTTTGAATCCACTTAAAACATATAAGAATCAAGGCACACCACTTAAATACAAATGTCTTAAATGTATTTTCATTGCACAGAAATTGCCAAAATGGTAGAATCAGGGCAACCTAGTGACAAACCCCACTAGGAATTGCCAAAGCTTTATGGGGGGTTGTGAGGTCCACTTTTTATTATTATTATTATTTTAAGGGGTGTACGAACAATTTGTTTAGATATATATACAGAATGCAGGGTTTGTACAAAGTCTTGAAAGTTTGGAAAATGCTTAATTTTAACTGTTAGGTTTTCAAGGCTTGGAATATACTTGAATTTGAATATACTCCTTGATAAATGCTCGATTTTCAATATAATCTGGTGTTTCATCATCTACACAATCACTCATGTAAACCAAAACTCTTTTAATATTTGAAATGAAACGATTCTCTCGTCATATTTGTTTGGTGTCTCCTGACATTTATAGTAACAATTAAAGGCTTTGAGAGTCTGGAAAGTTTGGGTTTAGGTACCTTCAAAGTGCTTGAATTTTACTCTTAAAAAGCTGTACAAACCCTGAGTACGTCTCAGCATGGAATTCATTTCTGTAAAATAGAAACTGTGAAATTAAGGAGTAATATCTTTTTTTTTTCATTTTTCTAAAATATGTATTGTTTTATGTGTTTATTTAATTAAGTTAAAAAACACCCTTCCAAACAAAAGCACTGTTGTTGCAACACCCAAAGAGCTGATGACCCAATGGCCCAGTGTCAGGGAGAAGAGAACACTGTATCTGTCAGGAAGAAAAAGAGGATAGCGGGGCAGCTCTATTTACATTGGCTTCATAGAGGCAATGGACAGAAAGATGTGTGTCAAAAATATACATACAACAACATACAGTACTGTATATCATCAATATCGATGGCATGTCATTTGACTGCCTCTTAACTTCCTGTCAGTGATTATGATGATTATTATGATTATCTCTATTTATTTGTTAATTGTATTTTTCTTGTCAATATTTTTCTTGTTCCTTTTTTTACTACTACAACACTGAAATTTCCCCTTGGGGATTAAGAACGTCTATCTATCTATCTATGATTTGCTACAGTATAACTTCTCTGTGTCTGTGTGAATAGAGCTTGTTTGACTGCACTAGATTGATCCACATCACAATGGGACAGTCCAAAGAGCTCTGTACAGATCTGAGAAAGTGCATTATAGATTTACACGAATCTGTCCTGATGGTCAGCTGTAATCCAACAGTCACCACAAAAACAGGTCTGCCCGAGTTTAGAAGCTGCTGGTACACAGGTGTCACTGTCCTCAGTCAAGCTTGTGTGTGGCTGGGGTCATCAGTGTACTCAATGGTAAAATAGGGGTCCCTTATGGAAAAAGGTTGGGATTCATAGGGTTAGATGTTACTACTATAACAATGTTAATTTAAGGAAAAAGAGCACTAATTTGATCAGAGGCAGGTATGAAACCTGAAAATGTCTTGTTTTACAAAACAAGAAGTAAATATCAGAAATACATTCAAGGCTTCAATTTCAAGACTGTCTGGCATTTGTGCAGACGTCTTGACTGAGAATCTGCCTTTCTTTCTTTATCCCATCTCACAGACACTCCCCAGCTTAATGATGATGAAGAAGATTGTGCTCCGTCCCGCGAGGAGATCAAATGCAGCGGGACTTGACTGACTGAATCCAGGCAGAGCAAGAAGTCCTCGAGGAGTTCCAGGAGGAAGCTATAGAGATACGGAGCGCACAGTGGGTCTAGTAAGGCTAATGAAATAAACAAGAAAGCAGCAGGACATTTCTGTTTTTGTTGATCAAACCAGCCTGTGGACAGTATACAGTTAATGTCCCTCCATGAACATACTTCTTACATTTAGCAACACTTGTACACAGCCTTAGATGTGAGCTTGCTTAAAACTGCAGAGCCTTGTATGGAGCCACTAGATGGGAGCATTTACTCATTTAAACTAATTTAAAGAGAACAGATGCCCAGGTTGAGCCTGGTGGCAAGTTGATCTAACTGGAGGATGACTGGATTGACTCACAGCTGAAGTGGATGTGAGTCTTGCATGGAGCAAGCCTGTCTAACTGAAAATTAGCACATTATATGCTGAACAGATCTTGTCTGGGTGCATGTGGATGAAGAAGCAGACCTTCCCCTGAAGTACTGACAAGGAGGTGGGACATTTGATCAAGAATTACTGTATTTTACCATTGCTTTAGCCTAGTTGTCACAACAGGATTTGCAAACACTACACTCAAACAGACACTAATTCTCATGAAAATATTATAATTCACCAAGATGATACAATTAGCACTACGAAATCGAATTTATGCAGAAGTCTGTATTTGAAAGGATGTAATGTAAGAATGACTTTTGAAAACTTTCATTTTATTTATTAAATATGCTGTTCATTGTAGCAGCCGGCAGACTGCTCCTTTACTGCACAGCAGAGGGTTGCTGACACCTGTGAGGGAGGGTGTGGCACAAAGGACAGACACATTGCAGGGAAGAGTGGCATGACTTAGGCTTTGTTCAGACTGCAGACAGAACAGATTTCTCAAATCAGATCTTTAAGACAGACTGTCCGCACTGTTATTTGCCAGTGATCAGATCAGATTTGTGTCCAGACGTCACCTGTGGTAACAACGTAGGCATCAGTAACTATGTACGCTGGTGACGTGGCTTTCCAACGCGGAAGCATAAGAAATGGAGATCCATCATCTCGCCCTCCAAACAGTGAGGTAAGGTCGCCGTGCGGAACTCCTCTGTCACACCAGAAGAAAATCAGCAGGGGAGGAGGCTGGTATACAGCTGCTCTGATGCACTTCTGTCACTCTGGACTTGACGTCGTCATTGTGTGTCATGTTGCAAGTGGCACAAAAGACACTTTGAAATCCATTTTGGGTGGGCAGAGGGTCGCATCTGTAGAAATCCGGTTGGAATCGCATTTCAAACCACCTCCAAATGTGGATTGGATCCGATCTGCAAAAATCGCATTTCATGTGGGGTTTTGTTTGCTGCAGACTTTCTAAAATCAATCTGGATACAATCTAGATATGCCACAAAAGGGATTTGGGCTGGCAGTCTGAACAAGGCCTTCGAAGCAAGTGTTTGAGCCAAATGTCAACTACAAGCCAAGCAAGTTTAAATCCACACCAATTGTCCTTTTTCACCATTTAGCTCCATGGATGTTTGATTGGAACTGATCATTACCTGGAAATTCTTATCACTGGAGCTTTTTACTGAATTAGTCGCACTCTCTTGGCTTCTAATACTGGAGACTGCCCTCTTTAAAATCTCTCATCTGCCAACCAAGAAATAATCTTCTTTTTCCTCATTGCCCCTCTACTACGAAAAATGATCCCCTCTGTGTTCTCCCCACTTCAAGAACACAGAACAGTCTTGTATTCACCCCTATGTTGGACATTAACTTTTCTCCCAGCCTGGACTGTCCCTTCTCTTCAACCCACTCCATCCTCATCATTCCTCAGACACACACACTCTCACACACACAAACCCTTCAGTTACATCGGTCACTCCTGGGACATGTGGACAATTGACACTTGTTTAAGAGACTGATATAACTGAGGACTACGTAAGAATAAGTAATGGGGCGTTGTAACTCTTTGTTTTGATGAAATGTGAATTAACTCAAGTGTGTACGGAAATGGTTCTTTTGTTAAAAGATTAGATTGATTTCCTTTGTCCTGAATTTTGGTTGAAAAGTGTTTTGAAGAGAATTAAATAAGATTGGCTAAAAACTACATTTGACCTGGTGATTACCTTTCTTATGAGGTTATCCCTTAGAATTATCTTTACATCCTTAATTTCATGGCATGGGTTTCACAGAAAAGTTAGGCCTAGACTGCACCCCTGAGTTAATAACAGACTTAAAGCTGGGGTAGGCAAAATCTGCAACCTAGGCAAAACCTTCCGCCTCTCTCTCTGCTGCCTCGTATCACTCCGCTAAGCCCCTCCCACCAAACCCACAACTTCGACAGGCAGCAGAAGGAGTCGGTTCCCCTGCGAAACGTATCCCTTGTAGGGCTCACTCTCCACGGCGTGAGCCTCCCGCCGCAACTTGTCTTCTCAAAGACGTGGCTGCTGAGCGCCCCAGGCTTCAGAGGCAGCTGCAACGCCATCCAGCAGCGGGATGAGAGGCTAGTACACCACACACACATGCCGCCATCCCCCCTCAAAAGTTATTCCCCACTGTTTGTCATCATGCCTCTTTGCCACTCGTCGAGCACCATGGCATCGACCATAACGTGTTGTTTTGTTCTATAAGCTGCTGTAGGCAAAGGAGGTGTGGGAAATTTATCACAAGTTTCAGGATTTTCGTCAGGATTTTCAACCACTGAATCAGGTTTTCACTGTCTGAAGGGACATGAACACACATCTGCATTTGTAGAACAGCTAATACGAACGCACCGTCTCTCTGGAATAACTTGTGACTGGCCAAAGTCTCCCGTCACAGGCTAGATTTTCTGAAGCCTGAAAACAGAGGCAAGAGGAGGGGCTGAAGTAGAAGTTTTCTCTCAGACCACTTGAATTACAATATGCTGAACGGTTACTATGGCATTTTTGCCCAATAACGTCAAAAAAATACTGCCTACCCAACCTTTAAATGTATGTCTGGCACCCAATTTTGATAATTATAGTACATTCAGGCTTTAGATTACGCTACAACAGATACGGTATATACAAAGTTAGCTTTTATTCAGTACATCAAACCATAGATATTTACATCACTTTTAAATTTACAGGTTTTTCTACAATTGGTTACATGCATTTCTCAGTACAGAGTTCACTTTTTCAAAACTCCTTACACAGTCAGCACAACAGCAGTCCATTGGCATGGTTAGACATGACTTGATTTCTAAGACTTTGTATACAAACCGCTCTCCCAGAGCAATATTGCATGCTGACCCATGATCATGGTCACCTGATGAAGGGCTTAAGTAGAACTGGGTCAGGTTAACAAGGTGTAGCAGATAACTATTACTACTGGGCTGTAGAAAATTGAAAAAAATGTGCCACATTACTGGTTTGAATGTCTTTTAAGATAAGGAAGATAGGTGTTCCACTACGCTTGTTTTGAGATCTGAAAACAGTATTTAAAAGTGCAAATATCATACTTTCTAAAAATAGCTCGGGAAAAAAAAAGGTTTTAAGGCTGGATAACAGATTGGATAACCCTTTTTGCAGTGTGTACCTTGGCCAACAGTGTGGATCTAGGGCATGATGTGACTCAGTGACATGACTTATTTTCTATAGAGACTAGAGACCATCTACTCTGCTCTTGTGAGGAGAGAGGCTGAAGTGGGAGGAGATGAACAGGCACGTGGAAAAGCCACTTCAAAGACAGACAAAGGAAAATCAGAAAAAAAACCCAAGAGTGGAATAAAAATGTTTTTCATTTTACACTAATATTAACTGCAAAAAAACTATATTTCTGAGTATATATATTTATATATTTCAGGTTTAAATCAGGTTTAAATCTTTTGGCTTCCATAAGGGTATTTTTCAACTTGTTTTTGGGACACGATATCTAATTTCAAGCTTTAGTCTTCTGTTTCTAGACGCCAAACTCTAACTGTGTTCTGCTGCTGTAATAAACATTTCAAACGTAAGTTGTCTGACTGAAATATCATAAATGTTGTTTATTGTCCCAGTCCGGATCAAACTTTGAAGATGATGTAGCTCCAGTATTGTTTCTCTTCATTGATCTGTCTTTTCTCTGCTGATGAAGAGGTGTATCATTCAGGGAACTCAGATACAGTCAAATCTGCTCCTGTATTGTTTCCCTCCCTGTAGTTTCTGTGGTTGCCATGGTCACAGGGCAAGGCACGGCAGCAGGCAATGCTAATGTCAGCATGCTAACATGCTCACAGTGACATGCTGGTATAAAGCTGGAGTATGTCATTCGTTTTGTATTTGGTCATAAACCAAAGTATTGGATAAATTGAAATTTTGACGTAAAGAGGTGAAAAATCAGGGCAACACAAAAGTCATGTAGATTCATCCTCTGGTGAACAAAATGTCATGGCAGTCCATCCAACAGTGGGGAAACAGTTCACTCAAAACCAAAAATGTTAACCTCATGGTGGCGCTTGAGGAAAGCTCAAGGGATCACCAAAGTCAGTACAGTCCATCCTCTGGGGACCATGAATGCCATTACAAAATAAAATGGATGATCCATCCCTTAGTTAATGAGATATTTCAGTCTGGACAAAGTGGTTTACCCACCAACTGACGTAGCTAGAACCACTTCAGTAGGCTTGGTGGCTCAGTGGTGGTCCCCCTACCCCTACACCTTGAAGGTCATGGGTTAAAAACTTGGCTCTATGGGGTCTTGCCTGTTATACTGTTATCTAGAACTTAGAATAACACTAATCATATTTTAAGTAATTTAATCCCCTAGCACTAAGTGGTCTGTAATTTTAATAACCACGCTACACAAACATTCACTGTATTAGCCTTTTTGGTCTTATTTCAAGACTTCTGGTAGCTGGACATCCTGACTTATTTTAAGAAATCTTATCAAGCGTAAATTATTTACTGCACTGGCAGCCCAATGTGTTTCAAGGAAAAATAACGATCATATCTAAAATGTTTTCACTTGGATTTGATAGAAAGCATTTTTGCAGTGTATCCAGGGAAAGCCAAACACAGTTTAGCAGCTGCCCAGTACAGCCACAGTGTTACACCCTTTAACTGCAAATGAAGAAAGATGAAGTGATGCATTGCAGCTATCCCCCTATACATACGCCACCTCCCCTTGGAGAAATTATTGATTTAATCTGTATTAGTGACCTTCCTCCTTCTGTTTGCAAATTCTTTTTTACCTGGTGTTTTTCATCTCCATCAGAGCGCTCCTCCCCCTCCTCCTGCTTTCCTCCAGGTTGCTCAGGGCTTTGTGTCATCCATTTTTAACGTAAAACAAAGCGGGTCACACAGGTAAGTAGGTCATTGCACAGCTGAAGTTGCGAGTCCCTCTGGCTTCAGCACATGGTTGTGTACTGTACGTGTTGCCACTCTGCCAATTGCTCCCCTAAGACATCAGACATGTGCAGACAAGGCACGTTTCCCTACAGGAAACTCGATCAATGTGCCAAGTGACCTGTTCATTCTCCGACACCATCTCGTCCTGCCTTAATTGAATCTTTACTAGAAGCAGTGTGTTATTTTTTCTTCTCTGCTCATTTCCTTCCTTCCTTCTTTCTTTTCATCCCTTACTTACTATTTTGAAATGAATTTACACAGAAGTTTGTGATGCATTACATTTATTTAGCTGATGCTCTTATACAAAGCAACTAACAATAAGAGCATTCAACCATTTATTCAGATGTTACTCATTAGATGTTACTCATTCACCAGAATCCCAGTTGGATTTGTATAAGTCCCTTCTTTGACGGTCAATAAAAAATATATATATATTTACAAAATACTAAATCTAATCAGGAGTGCAGAGATAAGCTGGGTTGTCACTGACTCAGAGTGTGGCGCTGAGAGCTTAGTCACACTCTAAGAGTGAATGAATAAGTTATAAAAAAGGTTTGAACAACACTGTACATCAAAGTCATACAAGTTAAAATCTAACTTTAGAGTTTGTGTCAGCACTTGAAGCAGTTCAGTTGATGTACTCGCATGATTTTTGCAATTTTTGGGTTGTATCCCCATGGTTGAATGCTCTTATTGTAAGTCGCTTTGGATAAAAACGTCAGCTAAATAAATGTAATGTAATACTTAGTGCTACTGTGTGCGGTGCTGGACAAATCAGAGCTGTGTGTGTTTACATTCTACTGTCAGATTGAGGTATGGGCTCAGCTTTGGCCCATTTGTGAATATTAGCTCTGGTTCGGTCAGTTTCGTCTCTGGCTAATATTATGAGTGGAGACATTGTTTACTTGATTATCTTTGTGTATATTTGCACAAAACATCAACCATCAGCAGCCTCAGCTAGAAAGGTATCAGCCCTGTCTGTAAAATCCATGCTGGTTGAACCAAAATAATTACATGCATCCACCTGCCGTGGGTCTTCATGTCTCTAGACATTTCAGGGCCTGTAATTAAACCCCGCTGAACCAGACAAAGCACACAGTGGTGACGCATGTCTGTGACATCAGATCGGATCAGAGTGAAAGTGAGAGGCCAAATTGAGTTTCCTTTATAGAGGCTTGCACTCCCTGGTGAGTGTTAATAATAACCTCCTCTAAAAAACAAGGGCTGATTGGGGTTGCTGGGCACACACACGCACTTAACCTGTATGGTGACCAGTACAGAGGGATGAATTCCCCGTGCCAAGGGTTAGGCCGATATACCTACCATATGTTATACCAGTCTAATGTTGGCCTTGATTTACATAACACAGTTGTTTAGTCTGGCTGTTTTCTCAGTGTGCCCCTCCCCCTCTGTACAACAAACAGCACAGAACATGTAGCCTACAGTAACTATGTAACTTTGTCTTCATCAATCATTATGTTTTATTTAAGACAGGGTTGAATGTTCAGAATTGATGTGCTGGAAAAATATATAAGTTAATACTTGATGAAGTGGTTAAAAGTTGGTCTAGATTAATTTATAAACCACAAATCAGTACATGAAACAACAAGACGAAGAGTCTACAGCCATGCTAGCTGTGTGAGGATGTACTTTGGCATAGTGGTGCTTTGAGCTAAAAGCTAACATCAGCATGCTAACACACTCACAGTGACAAGGCTAGCATGTTGATGTTCAGCAGGTATAATGTTTACCATGTTCACCACCTTAGTTTGGCGTGTTAGCAAGCTAACATTTGTTAATTAGATTTTCAGGTATTTGGTTTTAAACCAAAGTGTACACATTTTTCACCTAATGATGGCGCTAGAGGAAAGTCAGGGGATCTCCAATGTCAGTAGAATGCCTCCGTCTTTGAACCATGAATGTCCGTACAAATTTTGTGCTAATCCATTAAGTAGTTGATGAGTCATTTCAGGACAAGTGAAATTAAAATTTTGATTTCTAAATTTATCCATCTATCCATCCTGAGGCATACACAAATGTGTGCACCAACTTTCAATCAACTTTCATGGCCATTCAGTCTTTAGCTTAGCATAAAGACTGAAAGCAGGGGGAAACCGTTAGCCTGGCTCCTTCCGAAGTAAAAAAAAAAAATCCACCTTCCAGCACATAAAGCTAACTAATTAACAAGTTATATCTTATTTAATTTGTACAAAAAACAAAAAATAGAAACTTGTGGTTTTATGGGGAGTTACATGATGGAGCCTTTTTTTGGCCTGGTGCAGTGACTTTGCTTTAGAGGTGCAGGTAGTCATTTTTCACATGTTCAAATAATGACAAATTAGTTTTAGCTATAATACTGTACAAATCAAGACTGATGTATAGCAGCAACAGAGTCAATAGAACAAAATCCCTATGAATCCATTGGGAGAGAACATTCAGTGCTCTGCCATGAAGCTAAAAGGCCACAGACATATTAAGAAAGCAGAGAGATGATATACTGCACAGGCAGCAGTGGAATATTATGGTCTGTTATTGGTACAGGTTCCAGCTGGACAGCACTGATGGGAATGTATGGTAATTTGGCAGGATTTACATAGTAATGGGCCAATTCACTCTCTAGACCCAGGGACAGTTTTGCCAAGTTATCGCTTGATTGACAGGTGGCTAGAAATCAAGTAAACCATTCAGGAGGTTTTCTTTTGAGTGCTGCAGTCTCTTGTGTAGCCCCTGGTGATCTTTGCTGTGGAGCTGAATCAGATCTGTCTTTGAAATCTGACAATATCTGGAACAGTGCCCCAATTTTTTTTACATCCAGAGGACATATTGATGTGAGAAATGCTAGCTGTTTTTACACAACTAATCCCTCTGCTAATTACAGATACATTATGGATAATTGATGTCAGAGTAAATCAGCATGGCTTTGCATTGCATTTGAGTTTTATCTTTCAGTTTTTACTACCAGAAGTATGTTGGATTCATCCTAAAAGTCATATTCTTCAGTCAGAGTGCATTTTTATGTTCACAAACCCCTCAGGTAACCAACACAAGAAGACAGAAAAAGACAGAATGACCTACAACTAAGTGTTGGGGAGCCAATGTCACAGCAGACCAAGGATGAGCTGAAGGAATTCAGGACTTCAACCACTTTATAGGTACATTCCTGTATGTATACTGTATAGATAGATAGATAGATAGATAGATAGATAGATAGATAGATAGATAGATAGATAGATAGATAGATAGATAGATAGATAGATAGATAGATAGATAGATGAAAGGTTTGATTCCATATATAGTACATACGCTGGGTACATTACTGGGTTCATGAACAGTTGCAGAGTTGCTTCAATCATGAAGAGAAAATGATTGTAATGAAACAGGACCAGAAAAAGAAAATCATACAAAAAAAAAGTGTGTCATTAATACAGTGATGTCCAGTATGCAATTTCCATGAATGCATCAGGAAAGACAGGAGAGATATATTTGTACTTCTACATATATACTGATTCACACGTACAAACCTGTATGTACATGCATAAATACACATTCACCCATCTACATGTACCTGTACACGTTCATGTTATTCTTTGCCTCCATGATTTCACTTTACATAGAACAGCCATTTAGCCCATCTTGAGTGTTGCTTGAGTTTTATTTCTTTGCATAGGTGAAAATCAAATAAATGACATAACAAAGAACCCTTTAAGGAAGGTGAAATTTGAACCAAATAAGGAAAATAGTTATATAAGTATGAACCCCTGTGTCTGATTGATATTTGACCTCTGCTTTTGAGATGTTTTGGAGGGTGAAGATTAGACGACTGTCTTCTAGAGTAAGAGTGAACTTCAATTCAGTTCAATTCAATTCATGCTGTCCTTTTTCCTCATCATAGTGATTCATTATTTCAGGAGGCCTTATACCTAACAGGATAAATAAAATGAAATCTGGACCCATTTCCTTTTTAACACCAGTCCAATTTGATTTTAACATTTTGCTGGAGAGTTTAGTTAGTGTACCATGATGGTTTAAATCATATTTCAGATATATTCCCAGCAAGAAGAGAATGAACTACTGGGTTAAATATTGCTTTAGTTCAGCTGTAAAAAGCATATTGCTCAGAAAATCAGGCCTTCTGTTGTCTATTCTTTGGTAATGCCGTCAAGGAAGGAAAAGATCCGAACCAAATCAGAGTCATTGCCATAAATAGCAGCATCTACACAGAACTGAGTCTATTTTAGTTCAGTGATTGCTTGCAGGGTGAGTTGAGGAGTTTTGGGTATGGAGGGGGGGGCTCTTGATGTGCGTCACCCACTCGTCAGACATCTAAAAACAGCACCTCGAACACGTGAACGACCCTCATGACCACCATCACCACCACCACCACAGACACCCAGTTTTTACACCTAGTCTACCGTGTGGAAAATCTGAATCCTGCTGCAGTCCACTAATAAAGCTGGAACACCCCAACTCGCATGTTCAATATTATTACTGAATTTCACAGTTAGCCTTCAGGATGACAGCCTGAGAGAGACAGGTAGCTTCAGGCTGTGTGTGATGTATGACTGCAAGCAGCTGTTGTGATGAATCCTGTTTTGACACAAGATGATCAGTAATAGCAACTGTGCTCCTCCCAACAAGCTTCTGCTACAGGGATGTTGTACACATACTCGACCATAGACTCCACAAAAATTCATATAGTATTGACTATAAGGTGTGCAGGTGTGCTCCTGTCTGTCCATCTACTGAACAGACTCATACTGGGTTTGATCCTCAGTCATATTGCCTTGAACAGGTGATGTACACTGAGATTGTGTGCAGAAAAAATAGCTCAAAAGGTTGTTAAAGTTTTGTACGCTAAGCACACATTTTCACATTTCACATGATAGATTTCTGTATTTCAGTCAGAAAATTCACGTTTGAAATGTTTATTACAGCAACACAACATAGTTAGAGTTTGGTGTCTAGGCTCTGACCTCGTCACTCCCCACAGATATGTTTACATAGATATGTTGGGGAGTGATGAGCAAATATCTTAAACCCCTGTAGAGGGAGCCTGCAGGTGGATGCTGGTGGAGCTGAAAGAACAGGCAGGCATGTCAGTGTGTGTAGCAGTGCAGCTCGAGTTGACTGCCTGAAATAGCTCTCAGGCGTCGCCCCATTTGTTTTTCTCACTGGGTTGAAGTTGGCAGGGCTCAGTTGGAAAAAAGGTCATGTCAGAAACTTCCATGCATCAATCACGAGTTGACAATTTTTGAATAAAAATGGGATTTTGGAGTCATTTTCTCATGTTGCCAGGCAACTGTCAATCAAATATGATCACACCACACCCACAGTCCTGATGAAGCAGATTAGCTGAGTTTTTAATAAACTCTTAATAAAATATACCTGAGGATTTTTTTTCTAAACTTTAACAATGATTATTTCTTATTTAGTCATGATTATTTAATTTTATTGAGAAGTACTTAAAGGTTAAAACCAAGTTTTGAGGGGCTTTAATGCAGCTTTAAAGTCTTTCTGCGACATTGCAACAAAGTGAGTAACTTCTAGCTGCAGGTCCTTGCTAAAAATGAAACATAAAGATGGCAACACTACACTGTCAACTGGTCAGGTTTGACAGAAATGTAACACATGTCTTCAAGTACAACCTAAATTCATTTCCCTGGTCTTTTGTCATGATATACTGTACTTTCAGTTCATGTTTTGTGCAGGAATAGACAGTGATTTGGCTGCTATTTAGAACCATTGCTGTTGTGTTTTTGAGGAAGAGCCTATTCTTCAGTTACTTTTTCTACTTTTCATTTTGATGTGATTTTGTAACTTGTTCATATTTACAAGTAAGGAACCCAATTTATTTAATATAGTTTCAATGTATTGGTTTAGATCACGTAGCACATAACAAAAAGAAAGCTGAGAAAAAGAATATATACATTAATTTATCTACCTTCGTCCCCTCCTCTTCTTTCCCTTTCTTCTTTTATTCTTTCAATTTCACTGCTGAGAAGAAGAAGAAGCGGAGGCACATCACATTGTAATCAGTTTCTGCCCTTTGCAGACAGTCTTATAGATTACACTGAGTGTGTATAACTGCAAATGAAAATTGGGCTTATTTTTCCATCCAGATGTTATTTGCTGTAAAACCACGATGTTATTCTGCCCAGTTGTTTTTAAGTACAAAGCTTTCTATTTTCTGACTCACTTTCCTGCATGAAAACATTGCAGTGTTGATGTAGACAGTAATGTACTGAATATCCTATCTTATTGTTTAAATGACACTTTATTTTGGCTTTACTTATGAATAGTTAGTACATATTAGTGTATGTTTTGATTTCACTGATTTGCTCAAGCAGCAAATACATCTGTTAGGAAAATGGTAACATTGTCATCAGAGGTGGATAGAGTAGCCAAACTATCTGTGGTACTGTAACTTTATAAGTAAGTAACAAGTAATGAGTAAGTCATTCTCAATACTGTACGTCACACACTGTAGCAGTGTCACTGGATATTTACACTGTGAGATACAGAAGAAGTAGCTGTATGATGTTTGTATATAGTTATAAAGCGGATAGTTCCAGTCCTTGATAATGATTGGCTGAGCCGCGCTCGAAGCCATTGTAAAATACTCTATAAACACACACCTGTGAACGCATTACCTCAGTATTACTGCGCCAAACACATTGTTTCAAAATGTCAGATTTTATTGTGATTTTTTGATCCATTGGGAGGGCTAGGCGTGGGTGAGTGGTTGAAAGAGATGGACAGGATAGAGGAGGAAGATAAAAAAGAAAGGGGACACGCTGATATAAATGAGAGAGGAATTGAAGTGCTGGAAAAGTGGAGAAACAAAGCCGGGAGCATTAAACAGACTACGTGGCCGTTCACTGTTTTCAGACCTGGTGTGGCAATTTTAAAACAATCGCCAAAATGGAGCTAAACCATGTTCTCTGTCAGTTTTATGCCAGTGTGAAAAACAGGAAAGGTGAGCTCCATGGCTTCCTAACAACGCCCCTTAGCTGTTCTAAAATCACTGTAAACCACGGCCTCTTGGTGCTTATTGCTTTACTTTAAACTTGTGCGTATAACCTCAGTGTAAAAGGACAATCCTGCTGTCAGTCAGCTCGTTGTCAGCTTGGTGCTGTGATGAATTTAAACCAGCGTTCACAAGCAGAGCTCACTGTAGTCTGAGCATAAACTGTTAGCACCACAGACAGATTACTTAAGTGGGTTTAGATTCAGTTTAAAGGGAAGAGACCTACATGTAAATCAAAATGTAGTACTAATTTATTCTTGTATTTTGTGAAGAAGCCAAATAAAATACTTACTGTATATAAAGATGGACGATGCACCTCCATACATAATAAGGCCCTTATGAGTCCTTATAAGATGCTTATTAACATTATTATGTGTTAATAAGACTATATAAGTGTTAATAATACCATCATAATGTAACATGTTTATTGTTAGATTAGACATTTATAAGCACTTATAAGAAACTTGTTAACAAATAGACTGCTTAAGAACGTTAATAAAAGCCTTTTGACTTGCTTATAATTGTTTATAATCGCAATACAAACTCATGTATTGAGTCTTACTAACTTACTATTTTGTTGCTTTATTATGCATTTATTAGCAGTTACCTATGCACTTATTAACAGTAAACTATGCTTTTTGCAGCTACCGGATCTTAAGCGAGAACAATGCTTTATTAAGGTTAATAAATCCTTTATTATGCACTTATTAACAGTAAACTATGCTTTTTGCAGCTCCCCATCTGGAATAAGCACTACATGTTGTCATGGTTGATAAAAGTGAATAAAAATGTTTTAGCAGTGAAGCACAAAAAACATACATTAAGACAGCTCTTTTGTTTGTTTTTTTTTGCTTTCCATCATTTTCATGTAAATGGCAGCTACATGCAGCCACAAGGAGAACATTCTATAAAACATAGCCTCAAACATACATATAAAGACATTGTGAAAACGTGATATAAAACATCACTAATCACATCAACAACAAAAAAACATGTGCAACTGTAACATAACGGTTTTAAGGTTTTAATTTAAAAAAAACTTCTATTACACAATGTCTGATTTGGACACCAGCCTCCATTAGAGCTAGGAAAAACAATGCTAGATTGTGGATTACAATTAACATTTCCAGGAACTGCACGGATGAATGTTCCTTCTCTCAAATTTCAGCAATTGAAAATAAACAAAGTGGTTAATGTAGTAAACCAAAATAATCAACATAATTGCAACATAGGTTAACACACCATATGTTACTAGGCCCTGTGCTAGTGCGCCCACATGCTGATGCATCATGCACATGATTCCCAGACAGTGTATCCTACTGACTTTGATGATCCCCTAACTTTTTCTCCACCATGAGGTTGACGTGTTTTTTAATGAAATATCTTAACAACTGTTGCATGGACTGTCATGAAATTTGCTAAACACATTTATGTTCCCCTCAGGATGAATTGTAAACTTTGGTGAGCCGTTAACTTTTCATTTGGTGCCATCATCAGGTCAACATTTCAATACTTTGGTTTATGACCAAATACCTGCAAAACTAATGACATTCCCATCAGCCTCAGCTTTTTGTAAAAGGCTTTCATAGCAAAGTTGAAAAACAGAGTGCTGAATACATTTGTGATTACTGAGGTGGAACAACAATTTACAGTCACTGGTTTTAACATTCCAGAGAACATATCTATAAAATATCCAGTATTAATCAAGCAGCATTCTAGTCTGGAACAGCTAAAGTGAACTATTTCACACCACTTCTTTGGAGGTTGTTTAAAGTCACTCTGAGAAATGTAGGAAACTTAGGAGCCAGCTCAAGGATACACCATCAAAAGCATACATTTGCAACACTTAATCACAAAGTCCTTCCTGGCATGCATTCAGCGTCACAGATTGATGATATATACACAAATTAGTACAAGAGGATCAGAGGTTGGAATTTCCCATTTAAATCAATGAAGGGCGAACAGATTTTAGTAGCTAAATCATGACCAATAACATCAGTGAAAGACTGACGGATCTCCTCCTACAGTGTATTTCACTCTTTCCCTGCACTGTGTGGCTCATTTTGAGTGGTAAGTTTTTCTGCTGGCTGAATTAATATGGTTGTATGGTATGTAGCTATGTATGTTATGTCTTTTTAGCTAACGTTATTGGACTCTGTGTCAGAGCAGCTTCTCTTATGCTAGATTTTAACTTGTAAAATAAACTCGACAGATCCCATTCATCTATTTGGCCGTACAGCGAGAAAAGCGGCGGCTGCCGGTCAAACTGCCGACTAATCAGTCCAACCGGCCACTTTATTATATTAATTTCTGATTCTAATAAAATAGTTTTAATTGACACGTTGCGCTTCGCTATGCGTTACATTTTACGACCACTAGCCTACACTTCAAAACAATGCTAACATGTTCGCAATGACAGTGCTAACATGCAGATGTTAAGCAGCTATGTTTACCATGTTCACCATTTTAGTTTAGCATGTTAGCATGCTAACATTTGCTAATTGGCACTAAACTAAAGTACAGGCTGATGGAATTTTATTAGTTTGGCAGGTATTTAGCCGTAAACCAAAATATTGGACAAATTAAAATTTTGACTTGATTGTCTGAACCAAATTCATGGCAATCCATTATTGTTGAGACATTTCACTCAAAACCACAAATTTCAACCTGATGGTGGCGCTAGAGGAAAGGTCAGGGCATCACCAAAGTCAGTAGGCTTCATCCCCTGGGGACCATGAATATCTGTACAACATGTCATGGCAATCCAGACAAGGTATTTCAATGTGGACCAAAGTGGTGGACTGACTGACCGACAGACAGACAGACACTGCCATCCTTAGAGCTGCTAGCATGGCTAAAAACTGTTCCTTTAGCTCCGTAATATCCCAACAACAGAGCCGCTGTCCAGTGAAAAATCAGCTTAATGTACATGTTTCACCTGCGGTGGTCCTTGAACTTCACTGAGGTCAAGAAGAGGCCTTTAGTCAACACCAATTAGACTAATGACATCAATCTCATATCAAAGGAGACGCCCAGGTGAGAGCGTGATCCCTATGTGCACCTTTTTTCTGATGGAACATTTCCAACCAGGTTTAAAAGCCAGCATCTGAACCAGGACATAAAGATAGTATAATTTAAGAAACAACATAGGAGCAATTAACAACATTCAATGGCATATCTAAAAGCTGATAGCAAGACTGCAACCGTGATTAATACCTACTTAATCCAAATAAACGATTTTAAGTTTCCTGTGCCTTTAAAGCTCTCCATTTCTTTTTTGGGATTCACATTTTCTAAACTAGCATAACAACAGTATCAACCCATTTGATGGAATGTGATTTGTTGACTGTTCACTGTTGAAATAAATTTTGGTCAAACTAGGGGAGGAAATGAGGAGAAATAACTGGAGGAGGTGAGGCAGAAAAAATCTGCAGAGCTCTGGGAAATACTGAAGGATTGGCCAGTATGCTTTTATCAGCTGCATGGAAGGTGAACACGGAGTCTGACTGAAACAGCTCGAGGGCCTCAAATTCATTCTGGTTCTGATGTGTTTTTTTGTTTTTTTACTCTTCTTTGTCTTTCACCCCAGGCTTTGACACGTTCTCTGCAAGACATCATTATCTGTGGAGTGACTTTACAGAATGACCACATTGGTTGTAATTACCCTCCCCATGTACTGTGCCACCATACAGCCTTATTTACAGTTGCATACAGATTGCATGATGATAATTATTGTATACATTATATTTTCACTGCAACTGCTGAACTTTGAAGTAGGTGCTTTTAGGACACATGTACCCAGAACCAGGTCACCTCCCAACCAATCTCACCTCAACTCTGTGTTACTGGCCCTGCTGTACAAACATCATGTTTTCCCTCCGGCCTTAGACATTGCATGGGCTGCATTGAGTAGTATATTTATTATGTTACATACAATTCCATATCTTAAAGGGCTTTGATATCAGAACAGAAGATTCATAAAGCTTCTGCTGTCCTTTGCAGAATGTGGAACTGAAATGAATCCCAGTACTCCTGTATAACCTTTCCTACTGGTTCTTAGACAAAATAACTGAAATGGTACAAATATGAGAGGTACTTTTATTGAGCCATGAGCAATGCTTTGATTCAGCTTGAAATGCTTACTGTAAATTCTCAAATAGTGGTTGGGGCCTTTATTTACCTCAACTGTAGAGATGTATTTTTTAACAGGATTAAATTAGAGACATGCTTTTATTCCTAATCGTCCCTGTTTTTGTCATATTATTATTTGTCACATTCGCGAACAATTCGATTCTTTTCAACAGCTCTTTGGTACGAGCGAAGGGAGTCGTACCTGGTGAGAGCCCTTCTTGATAAAAATCCACTCCCCTTTACGTAAGCAGTGAGAACCAGCCAGTCACAGTGTTGCATGAATTGCGTTCAAGGCAAGGCAACTTTATTATCATAATGCATACTAGGGTAAATTCAAAGTAGTAAATTCACTGACAAAGCAGAGGGATATGGCGTCACCTTATGTAATGTTTACAATGCAGATCATTGACATTAGGTCTGGCAGTCATTTAGTGCTGCTAAACCTAGTCCACACATGAGAATTTTGCAGATTTTGCAGATAAACCTAGTAACCCCCACCCCCTAAAAAAAAACAAAAAAACTGCTGAGCTGTTCTTTTGAACAGTGCTCGGAAAGGACCGGAGCCATAAGATCTCCCTTCAAAGAGCCATAATTGCCATCACTACCTCCCTGCATTCATTTGCTAATGCTCAACACTTTCATGTTTTCCAGGTGTCTTGCTAAATACAACATAATGGCTTTTCTTCAGTACAACAACATAGTCATGTCATACCACTCTGCTGCTCAGAGTTTCTCTTCTTCACTTGGTGTTGAAGTTATAATCCTTAAAAACTTTCATGAAATCAGACACCATTTTTGATGCTGCTTATGGTCAGCATCCACAGTGAGCTGTCAGATGAAGAGCTGCAGGCGACAGGCTGCACACCTCCAACTCCTCAGCAAGGTGACCAACTTGACTACGCCCCGCTGTTGTGTGGAAAATCAGATTACAACTTCAAATATTTTTGACTGACTTTTTAAATTAAAACCACATTGTTTGGCTGCACTGTAAACAGATACACCAGTTGCACCTCTGTCATATTTCTGAGTAGCTGCTCGAGGATTACAACTTGAAGCTTGTGTCAGTGAAACTCAACACTTCCTGCACAGATGTCCCTCAATAAATGCCTTTCAGCAGCTCAAAGGATATCTCTTGGTTTCATGGTAGGTTTTTAATGTGAAACATATACAGGAAGTGTTCAGTTTCATTAACAGTAGCTTAGCACCAGTCCAAGGACCGCAAAGATGGAAATAAATTAGTGAATGAGAACCGTATTTCTGTTAAAAAAAGACTTATTTTATTATTGGAATTAGAGCGATGGAAATGTATATTAGGTTGAATTTACTATGTGAATTATTATAATACAGGTAATCCTCCTTGGTATCCTCCATCAGTGTTTTTTACCTGGTCTTTGTTGGCATTTATTTGTTTGTGCTTGCCACATTTATGGTAATGGCTGCTTGAAAAACGTTTAATCTATATTTGTACATTGTTTGTGGGGAAATCAGAGCAAGATATTTATTGAATGCATATTGTATATGTAGAACATTTATATTGTGATTTAGAGTAAAAAAATGTTTTCAAAGTTATAGTACACAAGGTACTAATTTTGAGGTTGTATGTGGCACAAACATACATTATATATGTGCAGCCCTAGAGACCAAATCCAGTATGATTATAAATTATGAATCATAATCAAGAATCATGAATCCTTCACCACTCCCTCTGACCCTCTTTGTGATCAGATCTGATTCTGAGCGTTAAATCCAAATATAAATCTCATCTCATCTCATCTTTCGTGATATAATCCAGACAGGACACACATCAGTTCCATCGCCTCTGTTTGCTGGCAGCTACGGTATGGTGGGGTATTTAGGTCAAGATGATCTACTGTGTGTCTCATCAGACAAGCAGGAGGAGACTCAACACTTGCTGATGGGAGGCCTGCCTAATTCTCTTGGCAAACACCAGTCAAACGGGGAGATTGACTGCGATTGCAGGCACACTGCAAGAAACAGCTATAACAAGTCAGAAGTGCACTGTAGAATATTACAGATATTACAGTATCACACTGAAACTATAGGAAAAACAGCATCACCAATGCAAAACAATTTTTCCATTTGTCAAGACGTTTTAAAATCAAGTAGGACAGGCAATTAACTAAACATTTATTGAAGCATTAGAAATCCGTAACCAACCTAATTCCAATCATGTCAGAAGTTTGGAAACTGAATTCCTTCAGATGCATTGTCATTTGTAGAGCAACTCTTTGCACCTAAATGTACAACAACACATCACGTTGTACCAAAAAAATATTTATTCACATACTATTTGTGTTGAGTCTTTGGTTAATACGGGTGAAAGCATGGTAGAAAATAAGTATTGCTGATCTGCTGCTGTGCTTAAACTGATGTGGACCTTGAAAACTCACTCAATTTACCAATCACAACCCAGATTCAGCCTGGGGCATGAGAGGGAGAGTGAGGAGCTGTGGATGTGAGAAAGTCTGGGTGTGAGTGTGTGTAGGCATGAAAGAGAGAGTGAAGAGGAAGAGAGGAAAAGACAATGGGAGGAAGACAGTGAGAGGGCATGTGTGCTTGAGAGAGATGAAAAAAGAGAGGATGAGTGAGAATGCTGCTAAGAGCTAATGGGCAGAGAGAGAGAGAGAGAGAGAGAGAGTGAGAGTGAGTGGTGGATTTGATTGGTGCATTGACAATGATGACTCACTGACTTCCAGGCATGTCAGAAGGCTTATCCAATTATCCAGACTACACTAAACATGATCAGCACTCCCTGGTAGGGTAGCATCCTGCATCTCGGTTCGATCTGTCTGTGCACGTGTTATTCCACTAGTCGCCCCCCTCGTTCCCATCCCCATCTCGCCATCCTGTCCTCCAATCCCATCGCTCGCTGTGACTGTTAAATAGGAGCAAACTTAAAGAGCGTTGGGAGCGTCGGGGAAGTCAATGGGGCCCAATCCATCACCAGGAGGATGTTGGCTCGACTGGGAGTAGGAGGTGGTGGAGGAGGAGGGGAGGAGGAGGAGGGGCTTGACGGGGAAGGGGATGGGTGGGAGATGTATTTAAATGGCTGCTCATAATGTTCCCCTCCAAGCAGCTGACTTATGGAGATTGGATTGGACAGTGTATCCTTGAGCAAGGTCAGAATCGTAATGAGCCCAGATATAAAAGCACCTTTAATGTGCAGATCAAAAGACAGCAGGGCAGTGGTAACATGGATCCTTCAGCATGATGTGAAGACCCTTTTTTCACAAGATAAATGGTGCAGCCTGGAGAAAATGTTGGGGATGGGATCTAATGGGTAGAAATTATTTGTGGCTGGAAGGTCTCCACTACATAGGAAAATGTAGTACAGGACTACTAGTGCACTTTGTTGGCAATCTAATTTGTATTTTGGGTTAGTAATGGAGGGTGTAGACAGCCTCTTAAATCAGTATAAAGCATTCATATTTTATTTCACAGTTAATAGAGAAATTAATAAGAAAATATCCAATGCAGAAATGAAATGATAACATAATATATTAAGAAATAATAACAAAATCAAACAACCAATAACTAGATTAATTTAAAAACAAAAGATGAATTCCTAAAGTGGAATTTATAATTCAGTGCAAGTCAAATGCATTTAAAAAGTCAAAAAATCCTACACATTGGAGCATAAAACCGACATATTGGGCTCTATTTTTTAAGGAGCGCTTTGTCAGTTTTCCCAGGTGGGTGCAGATGGATGACGCGAGCTGATGATGTGGCTCTGCTCTCACACTTTTTTTCTATTTACATCGCAGCAACATGTTTCACCACACATTCACTGCACAATCTATCATGCCCCAAACTGATATTGTACAGTCTGACACAGATTGCGACCAAGGTTTTATGAGACCCTTCTTGCGCAGTGTGACATGCAATAAACATACACGATCCTTGTGGTTGCACAGACTAAAGGCGCCTGCCTGTAGAAGTTGCTCTGAGAGTAGACGTCTCTCTGTGTGTTTCTGGTGCAAAGACACTTCATTGCCTATTTGGTGAAAAATGTAAATAAACTATTTTAATTGAACATTATCCAATCAGTAAATGCATTTAAATGTGATTACAGCTGGAGCAGTGGTAAAGCAGTTTGCATTGATCTGTGAATGAATATGGGTGGTTCGTACAGTATCTCTTGTCCACAGCTGCTTTATACTGTAAGACCCCATTTACAGTTCATGCATCTTGGGCATATCGAATAGCTATTGTATATAAAAAAGCTACAGGTAAATGCAACCTGGAAGCATTGGAGACAGACACTTGCAGGGTCTTTACGCTGAAATCAGCCATTGTTCTGTCTGTCTCATTAAAGTGACAGGAAAAAAAAAAAGACTCCAGCGATTCCACACATACAATCACACAGAAGGTGTGCCAAGCTGGTGTAGCGATTATCTGATCCCTGATCTGGTTCAACCACCACTTTTGGCTTTCTTTTAGTCCATAAATATTATTCATCCATGTGTTTGTATAGTTGTTAAGCAGCTACCTAAAATGGTAGTCTTGTAACTAAACAGCTTCAGATGCACGGGCCTTTGTATGCCCTCTAATTCAGCGAGGTAAATCCCGGCAGGACTGATATGTGTGTTAAATCTGCATTTAATTAAGCTTTGATTAAATCGCGACACCAGGCTGTTGCAAGATATCACCACAGACTGCTGCACGCATCAGACTGGTTGGTTATACCTCGGTGTTACGTCATTTTTTTGTGGGAAATGCTGGATTACTGGGGCTCACTAACCCTGTGCATCACTGCCCCTACCTTCCATCATTTCAGGCAAAAGTGGCGTTTCATGTTTTATTCTGAAATGCATTGCAGCCATCAGTTACAATATGATGTTACCATTTACAATGTTATCCACAATAGACTTATGACTGAAACTTGGTCAGATTGATGCAGTTTCATCAAACTATTATTGACTATGTTTATTTTCTACTATTATTCCGAAAATGACAATATTCCGAATTAGGCCTTATTGTGAATGTAGCATTTTCAGATTATCAGGATTATCAGCATTTTCAGGATATGCCGATATTATTCAGATTTGTGGTGCAGTTTGTTCACGTGCCCAAGACCTACCACTTTATACTGGCCTTTTTATTTTTTTTTTTATGGTAGCAGTGTACACCTGAATACCCCTCTTAAGATGCCAGAAAGATAACAGTATGACAGACATTTCTATAGCTGTCAGTTCCCTTGGGGCTTGCTGTATCCTCACCCCAGTATGACAAGCCCACAGGAATAACGTTACCAAACACATAATGACAGGGATGAGACAACAAGTTAGCAGACAGTGTTACATCAGGACAACAGGTAACTCAGCCCAGTTTGTTGGAATGGCTGTAGATTATTAAAACACAGGGCTGTACAATGTTTGAGATATTCAGCTGGAGTATCAAACAGGCAGCATGTAAAACAGCAAGCATACCAATTAAAGGTCAAATCAGGTTGAGCCATTTCTAGTGCGGCTACAGCTTCACTAATGGAAAGTCAGTGTCCTGCTTGTAATGCCAGTGCCAGTTGTTACTGCTCTTTCTACCTACATGTAAAACACAGCAGGATGCAACAATTACACACCTGCTCTCTAAAGAGAGCAAAGGCATTGTGGGAAATATGGATTAAAAAGACATTACATTACAGTTAATTAACTGTTAGTTAACTTAATGATAACTGCACATTAGAAAGTGGAGCTGGTGTGGTAGTATATGGCAGCTGTGAAATGTGAAATTACAGCATGGAACTGAATGTCAACCAGTGCAGCACTGACAATTAGCAAGCATACTTATCAATATCCTTTCCTGAATAAGTAACGGTTATGAGGAGACATGGGAGGTGAATAGCCTTCTTGTTAACTGCAAAAATAGTAACCTTTAAAAAGTTATGTTTTTACAATGCAGTTCAGTTTGTGTTAAGAATTCACTAGAAACTAATGGCAGTACCTTGACAGAAAGCAGAAAACAGGAAGGTTACCCCTTCTAACTACACTTAATAAAATGGTTTTATGTTTCACTTAACTAGTTGATCTGCGTTAGAAACAGGTGGATTTATTTTAAGAAATATAAGCGTTTTTCTCCCAATACTTGCTTCCCTAATCTTATTCCTGTATGTTCTGCACTGATTTCCCATGTACGCAGCCTATACATTCTCTGGCACTTTTCATTACTGTCCTCTCTCCCGTGTGCATTGCATTTTACAGCCCGCTATACCTTCCACAGAGTTGTTGTTCATGACCACAGGGCATAAGCATGTCATTGCTTACTTCCCTGTGCTACACCCATTTCCATGTATATTATTATTATGCTCGGGTCAATCCATGTTCTTATGGCCTGTGTGAGACTTTACATAAAGCCGTTTCCAATGCTGATGTTATAATGTATCACACAATGTGAGCAGAATGGGATAACAGGAAAACCCTGTTATTCTGACTTGACAGTATTCACGCATTTCTGTGTTTTCAGACATAAGGTGAAGCGAATTTTAGAGGAGGTGTTATTACATACAAAGACAATGAAAAGATGCATTTAGACACAAATTTGCCTGGGGTGGTGCATGTTGAAAACATTTCAACTAGAGCAAAAAATGTGTGCAAATCCTGGAGCTTTATGATTCTGCTTCATAAAAACAGAGATGAGAGAACAATAGACACTGGAAGGAAATAACAGAACAAACTGGAGTCTCTGGTGAGTTCTGCGTTCTGTCCAAGCCCCCAGGAAGTGCACCGGGCTTTGAAGCCAATTTGACATAGTGGCCAAACCGTGTAATTACAACTCCCAGGTCCGTCACGTGATGCACACTGGCCCCTTTTTCCCATAGACTTAAATTGTGAAAGAGACGTCTGTAAATCAGCGGCTAATTTTTTTTTGAGGTACAACAACTAGCCAGTATGAACACTTATTTAAATCATTATGTCCTAAAAGTTGTGAAATTCACTAATAGCTGAATCCAGAGTTATTTTCCTAGGCATTGTCACTGTCGTTTATGTGAGCGAGCCAGAGGCCCAGCAGTTGGGAGGCGGGGTTTAAGGAAACGCTAGTGCGCTTGCTCTATATCCCGCGTAATTTTATACCCAGAAGTCAAACTTTTTTGGCTTCATGCGCCACTGAGCAGGTTTCATAGGAATGAATGGGGCCCCGCCTCCGATGCTGTATCCAGTTCTCTTTATACATCCATGGTTCAGTCAGCGGCTGAGCTAAACACAAACACACAGACACGGTCAGTGTGCTAGCTTACAACTAACGTACAGTTGGTACATTGGCTGTTTGGGGCGAATAAACACAGCGGTCCAGCGGTCAAATTCACACGACTGATGCAAGGTGAACATTCGTTTCGCTTTCTGTCCGAACACACCATTACTACAAGATGATAGATAGATTGGCACGAAATTTTGTACAGACGTTCACGTTTCCCAGAAGATGGATCCTAATGACTTTGATGATCCTGACTTTTCCTCTAATTTGTGGTTTTGAGTGATATTTCTGTTGGACTGATTGCATTAAAATGTGCACACATTCATGTTCCCCTCAGGATGACTTATAATCACTTTGGTGATCCCTTCACTTTTTATCAAGTGCCACCAAATTGTTGTTTGTCCTATTCTTTTCAGGTTTAGTTTATTACCATATGACTGAAAAACGTGTCACATTCCCATCAGCCTCAGCTGTACTGTGTGCTTATTGTTAATTAGCAAATGTTAGCATGCTAACATGCTATACTAAGATGCTGACCATGGTAAACATTATACCTGTTCAACATCAGCATAAAGCACGCTGACATTAACATTTAGGTCAAAGCACCACTGTACCTAAGTGCCGCCTCACTGAGCTGCTAGCATGGCTGTAGACTCTTGTCTTGTGCTGAACTGAATGATAAAATCTGCAAGATCAAACTGGGACTCCAATCGGCTAATGAATGGAATATTGCATATCTTACCATGCCTAACTGATGCCCATAACATGATCCCATGAATGTAACATGAACCGTGCTGTCACTCTGGGCTGCTGTTGGCATTACAGTGTACATTTCAGGTTTCTTCCAGCTTGGTCATGGCAGACACAGGAACAGGAACTGAAGAAAATACTAAATGAACAGACTGCTCTATGTTATCAGTCATTTTTCAATGATGAATTTTCATACTTGATATGATTTTATTCTTGTGGTTAGTAAAGAATATAGTATATGGCTCTGTGATTGATTGACTGACCTCTATGGGTTGATATTGTTTTTCACGTTCTGTCCAATACTTACTGGGGTCGACTTTATCCTATTGTATGTATGAATAAATTACCCTTTGCATTTATACATAATGATTAGTACTGAATCTCAGAGGTTGTTGAAGCCTATTTCAGAAATGAAATTGTTTGTAAACATTTACTTTGTGAAATAGAGCTTCTGTTGAAACCAACTAGGACCAAACAGTTTAATGTTTAATTTGTAAATGAATTGCTGTGGATAATTGGTGCTTGCATTTCAAGACAAACAGACTAATAGCTCCAAATGAAGCAGCAGCTCATAATTGATTGCCACAAAGTCTTCTTGGAGTAAACCAGTTTAACAGATTAACTGATTAATTTCATGTTCACTGTAGCATTGATCTACAGTATCTGACTGATTTCACAAGAAGGCATGAATTTATTTTAGTGCGAGACACTTAATACAGGTTCACAGCCCAGCTGCATGAAGACACTGATGAAAGCTGGTTCAGGCTACATTGTCTGGAAAAGCAGCGTTTTTCCCCTGAACTGAGCCTCCCAGGCAGGACTTCCCCGGGCTGTTTATTGCCCACAGCAACCTCTCCCAATCAGATACATCAGGTTGTAGAGTGGGTAAGGTTTGGATGAGGGTCTGCTAATTGAGGTTGAACGTATGCAGCCTTCCTGGGAGGTTCATCCTCAGGCAATGAAGTGCTTCTGGCACTGTTTTCTCTCTCCATCCCTGGATATCTGCGTTGCTCTACATACATGGGTGTCTCCTGTGCCAGTCTGTCTGCTTCAGTCCCCTCTCCTCATTACTCTACCTGCACGTGGGTGGTATAGACTACATCAGTAACAGCTGATCAGCAGTATTACCCTACCATTTATCAACCTTTGAAAAGTGCATTCCACAGCTAAATCATGATTGCAGTGATTACAGACAAAAACAGCATCCCACTTCGATTAGAGATTTCAAAGGATCGCTGTTTTCTTGTCAGTTTTGACTGCATGCATTGGATATGCCTCAGATTAGAGATGGTTATTGCTGGTATATAAACATGCTGTGTTTGGTGCAACTGTTTCTGTAGCGTGTGTAGGATTTCAGCTGCAGCTACAACCACATAAGCTAAATCCTTCACTGTCTCTGCTGTGTTTCCTCTGCATGAGGCACACTCCTATCGCATCATAGTAAATATTCTGTGTGCAGAAGCACACATACAAATGCCTGCGTGCGTTTGTGTGTGATTGTGTGCGCCCAGGTAGTAAAGAATCGTCACTGTGGATGGGCGTGTGCGCCACACACTAGCAGCAAAAAACAGATGGCTGCTTAAGTATTCATACAGTCAATTTGTTAACGTGCTCTGCTTACCGTTGCCCGACTGGCCTCACGTGCTGGAGGAGGAGGAGGAGGAGGAGGAGGAGGAGGAGGCGGAGTGAGGGAAAAGCAAAGAGGAGAAAGAAGGCGGGATAACGAAGAAGGAGGGCAGGGGAGAGCGAGGGAAGAGTGGAGTGATGGATGGGGGAATGAGGGTTGTGGTCTCTCACATGCATACATCCATGCAGTGTGGAGTTGAGGTGACCCTGCTTCATGGAGGTCAAGTTGCCTGCTTTGCCAAATTCCACCTCCTGGGCTGGTTCTGTGTGCTATTCTGGGCTCATTAAGATGACAAAACATCGATATTTCAGTCATACATTCTCACCAAACCAAGCGAGCACAAGGAACACCATGTAGCAAGGCAACTTTGAAGTCCTAGGTGCTTACTTTGTGTGCTCATCACTTAGCACTTGCATTATTTATAGGGGTGCAGAACCTCTTTCCCCAATGGACTTTGTGGGTTTGAGGTCTGAATCTATATCTTCTTTGCTATCTGGCAGCAGCATTGGTGAATAAGATATGCCTGCTGCTGTCTAACCGCAGCTGTGACTGGAAATCTGATGAAGAAAGCTCAAATCTACAGCACTGCACTTTAGTGATTTATTACTCAAATAAAACATGGCAGTTAAATTTGTAATCAGCAGCCTTTCAAGGTGGCCCAAACCCTTGACACGAATAAAAGATAATGTTTTCAGCATATGAGTATAGCCTTAATTAAACTTTTATTCGTTGTAGTCTGATTTTTATAAAGCATGTAATGGTTTTCCCTCAGAGACTATCCTCATGTGAAAAATGACAGCATGTTTAGATTTATATTACAAGGACCTCTTGTCGTTTAGTAAATTATGACTTTTGTCATTTTGAAGAAAAGGCAGAAGTAGCGTGATTTCTATGAGACATGAGTGAATTGCCTCTCAAAGCATTGTGGGATAGATGGTGACGCCGGACTGATCAGCAATGTGAAGATGGGAAGACTGAAAGCTGAAAAACTTTATCCAAACGATGGCGCAATTTGCCTGGAAGCTCCATAGTGATTTGCCAAAAAACTGACAGAGAAAAAATTATGCAGTGCTGGAAAAGGAAGTTTAGCAAGCAACTAACAAGCAAGCAACTTGCTATCTAAAAATGCTTCAATTTGAGCAAAAAATGTGTGATAGGGTATGGGAATGGGAAGATAGGGAGGGAGTGAAAGCTGAAAGTTTATCTTGCAAATAAACTTTGCCTGAAATTTGCCCGAGAACTCCATTTGCTGAAAAACCAACAAAGAAAGTGATGCAGTGTTGGAAATGGAAGAACAGCTAAGTTTAGTTTAGGTTTCTAACCCTACTCGCTAACTGTTTCAACTTAAGAAAAAAAACTGTGATTAACCCAGGGCTGCGAACTTCATAAATGTACAGAGATTAAAGAGCATGAGAGCATACGCTAGCTAGGTAGCTACAGCTAACATCTGTACAGTCGGTATTAAGGCGGTTATAGGGCAATAAACACGGACTTATCAAACAGTCCAGTGGTCAAATTCATGCAAGGAACGTAAAAATTAGCCTCATGTTCTGTCAAGGTAGATGGTTGAGCCAATGAATTGGTCAACATTGGTTTCTTGTAACCATGACCTCAAGGCTCCCTAATTTTAATGAAGTAGCATTTTTAACCCAAACCATGATCTTACCCTAACCTGAACCACGTGGTGTTTGTGCCTAAACCTAACCAAACCTCGCCAGATCAAAAAAACCTCATATTGTTCTTTTAGGACGACAACAACAAACAACCTATTTTTCCATTTACTTTGTAAGACTTGGATATGTGTTAGTTTATGTGAGTCTTTAAGGGTTATTTGAAGATGTAAAGGTGAGTGAACGGAATTGAATGGTCACCACTGACTGCAGTTTGGATGTTAAGTCAAAGTATGGCAGTCTATTCAATGCAATGAGAACATACAGTAATGTAAATCCTCTGACTGAACTCTTCCTCACCATCTACCCCCATCTCCCACACTCTATGTTTGCGATAATGAGGCAGGTATAACGTCTCTGAAGTCTAACCCATGAGACAGATCTTATTTCCATGGCTGTGATGACAGATAGCATGGTACTCTCCCCTTTTCTATTCTCATACAGCCACTATAAGTTGCTGCTACTGAAATCAGTAGAGGTTTTAGTGACTGAATTCTTTGGGATCCTAAAACCTTTTTAATTAATTCTTTTAGGCATGGTTCCTCAGTTGTACCCTGCTCCACCTCACTCTGGTTTTCAGGTACCATTCTTGCTCTGGCTGATTAGCAGTGACATTCTGGGGTTTTTCTTCATATTAGAGTTAGGGATTCACAGCCTCAATCTTGGACTTGGATGATTATGATAGGCCAAGTGTCAGACTGAAGCTGCACAGTGTCAATGTACTGTTTGTCTGCCTGTTAGTGCAGTGAGAGGAAGAGGAATTCTGTGCGAGTTCCTGAAATCTGAAATGTGAGCATTGCTGCAATGTAGCCTGTACTATGTATATTACACATGCTTTCATAATCACAATGAGGTTTGATTATATTGTGGCTAAAGGGAAGGGTTGCCTTTTTTTTTTTTTCTTTGATTAAATATTGACATGGAATTGATTTTGTTTCACCGGAGAGGAAAAAATATGCTTGATTCTCAGGTCAATAGACAACATGATGGCATTGGAAATGAAAGTCAAATGATCCCCTCTTTGTTTAGTGTGCTCTGCATTTGTTAATCTACAAAGCCATCCCCAGATGATCTGTTACTTCTTTATTCCAATGAACCACGTGGTTGGCTGAATCTTAAGCAATGGCAAAGCCAGTGCTGCTGATACCATCTGCTATTAGAAGGTGCTGAAAGTAGAATGGATTAAATAATTGTATGGGGTAAGTGTAGTTACTGGCGTATTAAACCAGTGTGATTGTCTGGTGTTTTTCCTCTGTTTTCTAATCCCCTTGTAATGAATGACACTTCGGTTGTGGATAGCCATTTCGTGATGAAATGCAGACATCTCAGTCTAAAGAAACCATGTTGATTCAAAGATGGTGCGGGATTTCTTTCTCGCATGCCAACTGGAGTGCTTCAGTGCTCCCTCCAGAGGCCACAAGATATATGGAGACACGAAATGATACCGAAACGTTTGATTTTTGTTCCAGAAGTAGGGAAACCTCATTCAAAATCACACTGAGATTTGTAATAACATATATTATTAATGTAACCTTGGAACAGTGATGGACTAGGTACATTCACTCAAGTACTGTCCTGACGTACTTTACTGGAGTATTTCCATTTTATGCTGCTTTATACTTTATACTACTCCACTCCAATTCAGAGGGAAATATTGTACTTTTTACTCTACTACATTTATTTGACAGTTATATGGTGCCTTCAGATGGGGTCGTGTTTACCGTGTTTACGAGAAGCGTCCATATGAACGCCCCCCTCTTGTGGTATTCACAACCTTGGAAGTGGAAATTTTCTGAAAGCTCCAAGTTCACGAGTTGTGACGTGTTTGCTGAGGTTTTCAGAAATGACGAAGGCAATGGAAGAGTTCATTTTTCGGTGGATATTAAGTTAATATATTGTAATTTTAGACGTATAGAGTTTTTCTTCGTAATTTTATAATATGTCTGAGGAAAATGTTGATATAACTAGAAAGTAAGTCAACATTTCTTGGAAAGAAGCGTAGAATGTCAGGAGAACCACAAGGGGTCGTTTGGCGTCCATGTTGCTGCTGTTGTTCTCACGACTTACCACTTGAACGCCAAGCATATCGTGTACACGACCTCCCATGTCATAACCACAAGCTCACGAGTTCCATTTGAAGGCAGCAATAGAACTGGTTACTTTGCAAATTAAAGACTCTGCACACCCACACAGCACAGGTGTTTTCATTTACCCTGGCTGATTAGACCTCTAGTCAGGTTTAAGTTGGATGCCGAATTACATGATTTCACTGAATGTCAATCAAGAACAGCACTAGACAACATAAGTGGAAACACCTGTGTGAGTGGAATATGCAGGGCCTTTAAGATTTACATACAAATTATATGATACCTTTTATAAAATATGATGCATTACTATTGATTATAATAAGTAGTTACCATTAGCTCCATCTCGACCGACTACAACATTAGAATGGTGCTTTTACATTTAAATGTAGTAACAAATCAATAAACATATAATATAACACCGACAGGTCCACTCTGCATAATGAGTATTTTTACTTTTGATCCTTTAAGTACATTTTTATGATAATACTGTACTTTTACTCAAGTATTATTTTGAATGCAGAACTTAATTGTATTGCACAGTGGTATTACTACTTTTACTTAAGTGAAGCATTTAAATACTTCTTCCACCACTGCCTTGGCACATGATCTACCAGAATGTTGTGTGTTCAATATTTCAGTTTAAAGCAGCAGTTAATGTACACCAGTTACTGTAAGCCCAAGTGTTCACAAGTGGCTGCAGCTGGTTCAGACATGTCTGTAATAACAGCAGGGCACAGAGGACAGAAAGGTGTAGACGTCTTTAGATGGTAGACGGTAGGGTGAGTTTACAGCTGAAAAGTTGAAAAAACACATTCAAAGGCAGGGTGGGTGGATATCATGGACAAGGCTGAAACCAAGTCACAGTGGCGTAAGTACGCATGGCACTGGTAAAAGTTCATAGTAGAAAAAGAAGTGCCAGTACCCCCCTTATTCACATGTTGCCGTGTGTTGCCTGTATGAATTTCTACAGTGAATAAATTATTGGTCTTTTAGGAGATATTGCTGATGTTCATAACATAAATTTATTTAACCAAGGGGACAACATTTCAATTATTAGAGTAAAAAATAATTGACTATGTAGCCCACACTAGCTGTAGTGTGTGCTTCAATGAAGTCATCAGGCCCGGATGCCCTTAATTCCCGGCGAAATCCCTGTATACTTTCTCTTCTCTCTACTTTCAATGCGTCACACAAACAAAGCACCACTGTTGTCCCGCAGGCTATCTACACTAGCTTTGGTGTGTGGTGCAATAAAGTCATCAGGCCTGCAACATTACTTAGACTAGCCACCTACAGAGAAAAGCAGGCAGGCGAGAAGGGAAACAGGTGAGCCTCACGTAGTGCCCCCTGGGTAAAGCAGTTTATTTAGGGCCATTATGAATCGCCCAGAGAACCTGATATGGAGATGGCAGAAAAGAGTACCGGCAGCTTGTGAGAAGTGTGCGCAAGAAAAAGTCACGGTACACCAAAGAGTAAAATGTAGACGTGCCAGTACTGCGTACCGGTGAACACTGGCTCTGGGGATAGCAATGCTGGTCTGTTGGTCGGTCCACCACTCTGGTCCAGACTGAAATATCTCAGCTACTATTACTATACTATAGAGACATTTGTGGTCCCCAGAGGATGAATCCTAATCACTTTGGTGATCTCTAACTCTAGCACCATCATCAGGACTGAATTTCAGTTTGTCCAAAACAGTGAAACAACACGAGTAGTTTTCCACACAACAGCAAGAACAGTGAAAGTCGGTCACCTTGCTGAGGAGTTGGCGGTGCGCAGCCTGTCGCCAGCTGCAGCTCTTCATCTCACAGCTCAGTGTGGCTGCTCCTGACTCTTCCATCACTCCACTGCAAAAATAAAAAATGATCTGCTGACGAAATAAATGCCAAAGTTGTCTTGTTTTGCAGACACATTTGCGCCTCAATGAATGACTTTGCTTTGTTTGCCTAATAACTGATAATAAGCTGCAAGATTACTCATGGACTCAAGTGTCCACACCTCCTAGTATCCAATATACACCCATTAATGAACCTGCGTATTTATCTTCTCCTGCTATTGCCCACCCCGCACCTGTCCAGGCCGTGCAGAAGGCAGGCGGGCCGGCCTTCCTTTTATGGTCTCAGTTTCCTTCCTGGAAGCTTCAGTTGGATGAGGAGAGGAGAGCAGAGCGCAGAACAGCACACTCCGTTTATCCTCCAGCAGCGCTGCTGCGCTCCACACTCAGCCTGCATCTTTCTGGAACATTCATTTTGTTTAATCCAGAGAAATGATAATAACAAATATGAAATAATTATAGTCGTGACTCGTTGGATAGACCGTCGGATGATTTTTATTTCCCCGTGTGGTGTTTTTCTCTCTTGTTTGTTTCCCTCGCCGATCAGTCTGTGGAATGGTCTGCGTTTTCTCTCCTGGGTCGTTTCCACTTCAGCATGGGAACTGCGGTGTCCAAAAGGAAGAATCTGAGGAGTGATGCGATATCTTCCGTGGCCGCAAAAGTTCGGTGAGTGTGTCCGGGGGATCTGGCCGGATCTGGGGTCGGGGCGCTCTGAGCGCAGCGGAGACGAGTCTGCTGCCTTAAAACTACCAAAGTCGATACTTTTAAGATGATTTTTAGACAAATTACACACGGATGTGAAAGTACATGAGAAGATTCCAATTAGCTTCCACTTGACAATAAAGTAATACATTCTGATTAAGGTAATATTCCCACATGGAGTAGGCAAACTGCTCCTCTGGTCCTGTTCGTGACTCCTCCAGTAGTTTAGCTCTCTTTGGAGAGTCCAGGTTGCGTAGCTCCTTTTCAAGTTTCACTTTGGCTTCTTGCTTTTATTCTAAATGCTTGACTTGTTTTCTGTCAGCAGATTCTTTGAAGTAAACTTTGAATAAAATTATTTAATCTTCCCTGAATATACAAAATATCTTCCTCATGTTGCAGCCAGTTTTGCACATATTTCATTTGTCTTAAAGCAAACCTTTTCATAAGGTTTTCACAGCCTTTTTGGTGGTTAATATCCTAAGCACCTCAATGAGGGATAATAAGTCTTATATATGTGTGCATACATATACACACACACACACACACATATATATATATATATATATATATATCAGTATTCCACATGTAATGTATGAATTTTAATTGTAAAAATAAGTTATGATTACATAAAACTGTTTTTTGGCTATTTTACACAATGTACTAGTGTTAGAGTCATTATTGAACATTTACTGGCTGTGGTCTGGCTTGAGTCAAAGTTTCATTTGATCAAAATGTGGATCAATTTAGCCTGTACATTTCTCTGCATTATGACCTTAACATAATGATTATACTTTTAAAATACTGTGCACAGCGGCATATGTAATTATGGCATCAGGAAAAGCTTTTATTTAGGGCTAAAAGCCATTAGTTGTTTAGTCTGCTTTTCTCTGTTTGATGTCCTCGGTCAGACAAAACAAGACCTTTGAAGACGCCACCTTGGACACCTTTTTAACTATTTACATTCTACATCTACATTGCTATCTACATTTTTTTAGACCAAACTAGTGATTGATTTAATTAATCCAGAACAATATCTGCAGATTAATTAATAGTGAAAATAGTCATTAGTTGCAGCCCAAGCAAAACATAACTTATAATTAGGTAAAACTGGTTTCTAGCTGTTTTAGACTACACACCTTTAAAAATACTGGGCTTGTGTCAAAATGTCATTCCATCATATTTGAGGTTATTTGGCTTAGCTTTTGCACTTAATGACCTACACATAATGATTATACATTTGAAATGCTCTAACTGTATCAACTATGACGTCAGGAAAATACCTTTTGTTTCATGCTGTATATATGCAGCCAGAGTGTGCATTCACTTTGCTTTAGTGACATGATCATCCACAAACGTCCAGCTGTGACTAATTCTAATGACATGTAGCTCTGGATGTATGAGTAAGGTCTTTGTGTCATGGGTGTCAGATCAGCGTGTTCTCGGCCTGAAGGCTGCAGGATGACTAATGTTCTGTGGTAGGAGATGCGGCCTCTGTCGCCCACTTGCTGACCTCAGAAGCCAGAACGCAGACAGATTCTGCTCTCGGTCCTCTGTGCATACACCTACTTTCTACCTTAAATGCATGATCCTGTATACACAGCCACTGTGCAGTACAACAAATGCACATATGCTAAAGCACACTACGTATGACCTTTCCATCTACTTACACAGTCACCGCCACACTCCCTTATGTACACATTCTCCAACTCCATTTGTCTCTGTCTTCCTTTTGCTGTTTATCTGTTTATCGCCTCCCTCCCCGCCTCCCTCTTTTTCACACCTCTCGCTTAACTCTCCTTGAATCGCGCCCATCGCAGCCCGCATCCGAGACACGTATGTGTTCTACAGCCAAGGCGGCTGTGCTCGTGTGTATACTTCACGCTCTAAGAGTGATCGTACTCCGCACTCCAGTTGACAAGGAGTTTAATGGCTCTCAGCGAACAACAGCACCTCCCCCCCGAATCCCAGGCGCTCCGTCTGAGCCGAGCAGGGATTAGTGATGTCTCGATCGTGCCGGATGATCTGAGGTTATCTGTTGTGCAGTGAATGAGCAGGGGCAAAGCTGTTACACCTCTCTCTAACAAATCCAATCCCACGTCTTTGTCTTTGGATGAGTGTGAATAGCAATGCAGTGGAGGGATTATACTGGAAGTAAGTGTGTTTAATAGGATCCTCTCCTCCCAGAACTCTCCTTTTGACCATGTACCTCACACATCTGTCCCTTAAAGTGTCACTGCAGAGATCCGTACCCAAGCACTTGGTAATGTAGGTTCAGGTTGACTAGGGATGCGTTGGTCAGGTTTGTTTGACACTCCGACAAGCGCTTTGGTTAAATCATACTCATGTTTTAAAACCTCTAAAGAGAAAATTTTAGTTTTGCATCCAAAGTGAATTAGTGTGTGGAAAATATGATTTAGAAACTGGGTTTTCCAAAAATATGTATTTACACTAGAGTGACATCTATGTCCATGACGGGACAAAGGGGAGAGTGGCCCAGCTAGATCAAGTTTTACAGTTAGAAAAATGAATCCCAGTGCTACTTTTGACACAGATGAGATCGAAAATACATATTCATATGACTTGATGTGACCTAATGTGTGAGGATCTGCTTTCTTGGTCAGTCACATGTCACATTGCCAGACCCAACTCCACACTATGTTTATGGTGAGGGAGAGTGCAGTGCATCACTTCACTGCATAAAATGCACCCAGGCACGAAAGCTAGCATCATTTCTTTTAGGAATAGAAAACTTTGGACTCAGTGTCCTGACAGGCTGATGTTGCCTGCACAAACACAGTAACTTGCCACGATGCAAAACGGTGAGATGCAAACCAAACCTAGCAGGAAAATACGGACAGACTATAGGTCAATTTATGTGACAAAATCGGATGCAGTGTGAAAGAATGAAGCTTCTTCCTATCATTGGTTGATATGCTTACTTTTTCCTCTGAATTTCAGCTTGTAGAACATATGAAATCATACATTTCATCAATCAATGATCATTATTTCCATGAAACCTAAAGTGTAAATTCTGAACTAAATTCAACCTACACGCTGCTCTTTAATCGTGTTTGTCCAGATGAAAACTTCATCTGGCCACAAGTGCAATTTAAACGGCCTCCTTAACAGCGGGGAGCTCTCTGTCCTGAGAAAGTTGGCCTTGTTCGATTGTTTGCCTCTCTCATCCCTTTGCTGTTCTTTGATAGATTAAATCACACACCAGCCAGACTGGCAAACATGAGCCTGCTGTGAAGAGTTTACTGACAACACCTTGCAGGATTTCAGGGTATTCATCAAGATATTCAGGACAACATTGGATGTTGTGTTAGCATTTGGAAATGTGACAGGAATCAGGTATGAATCAGGCCAACCTTGCTGTTGTGTGTCCTACATTATTGCTCTCTGGCTGAATGTTGTAATTAACTTAAAATTAAACATGGAATTCATTATTTTCAGTACAGTCAGGCCATCCAACTAGTTTCCATTATTTATGATGTTTGTTTGGCTGCCTGGCTGGCGTCTTGTTGGCAGAGCTGGGGTTGATAAGGAGAATGGGATGAGAAGAAGGACGATGCCAAAATAAATCTGCATTTAAAAATTGGCTGATTTGAAAATAGATTGTCTCTTCAAAGAAAGAAGGAAAAGGTTTAAAAGGTTGATGAAAGTCTTACAAGCTTGCAGGGTCTCTTTGTCTTTTACTGTGCACTTAATTGTGTGTTTTTAGCGGAAGTCAGTTAAATTGCCTGAAGCAGTTGATGCGTCCCTGTCCTGTTTATGACAAATCTTTGTAGAACAGCACACCAAAACCAGGCCACCTGCTTTGATCAGCCACTCGATAGGAAAGATTACGAGCACTTTAGAGCCAACGTCGCCTTTCATATTTTAAGAATGTTCAAGTCCCATCTGAAAGGAATTGCACAGCACAGGAGTTTTCAGATGTTAATAGTTTCCACTTTGGTGAAAATGTGATTTCATGGCCTCTTTCCCACACGACTGTGTGACCAGCAGAGACCCTGTCCTCATCACTGCACAGATTAGCTCCAGCCACGGTCCAGTGTGGCTATTAGCTGTAAAACATCTGGGTCCCCTCTCTAAAACATAAACCTGCCAGAATCACTGGTGGAAAACTATATATGAGGCTTTGTATATTGTTAAACCCACAGTGCTGATAGATGATCTTAGAATCTTTGATTAGGTTTTGGCTAGGCTTGCCGCAGTAGTCAGTGTTACACGTTGTTCGCCATACACTATTACATTACTTGGCCACCGCCAAATAAAACCCATTTAGTTCATTTTCACGTATCAGCGCCCACGTTTATCAAATAAAAAAACTCAAATTTGCAAAATATCAAGCGTGTTAGTCCGTAAAGCAGCAGCAGCAGCAGAGTTGAATTCACCGACATTCTGTCCGGCGAGAATTACGTCACCGCATCCTCTCTGCTCCCCATGCTGCGTCTGATTAATACGACACATTGGCCCCTTCGGATGAAGACAGGCAACTGACAGCCGCCCTGAAAGCTGGCATCATATAATTTTGAGCGAGAAATATGAAGCTCAGGTCATTGTCCTGTTGGAACACCCAAATGCGTCCAATATTGAAGTGTCCAGCTGAAGAACTTTCTGCAATGCACCAGCTCCACTGACAAATCCAGAGCATGATAGCACCGCCATTATTTTTATGGGCATTTCATGCCTTTATTCGATAGCCAACAGGAAATGAGGGGGGAGAGATTGAAAGTGACATGCAGCAAAGATCAGAAGCTGCACACGAACAGGGGATGTTGCAGATCATGGTCAGCACCCTAACCCCTAGACCCCAGGGTGTCCTGTTTTTCTGGTTTCACTATAAGTAGCTTTGGTGGGCGGGTGAATAAAATAATGTATCAATAAGTAAAAACAATGCTGTTTTCTTGTAGAGTTCTCATGGAGCCTTCTGCTTTTGTCTAGTCAATTTCTGGTTTTACTATTATCCCTTCAGCTCCTCAGGAGCTGCGCTGTTGACAGGACAGTTCCTTCCGAGGACAGTGATGCTGCAATGGGTGTCGGAGTGGGTGTGAATTGAAAGGATCAACGTTTCAGTAGTGCGTACATGGTGCTTATGTGTCGGATCTGATGTGAATTCCCAGTGAGGACGTGGAGGCGGAGGGCGAGTAGGATGTCTCCCGTATCAAAGTATGTATCCCATCAAAGATTTGCAATTATTATTCACTGTCTGCCCCAAACCTCAACCCAGTATTTCAGTTGCCTAACCTTAGCTATATTATGCAGTTGCCATGCACAGATATTGTAGAAGTAAAGCATTTTAAAAACATGGCAGTGACCATTAAAAACCATATTCACTCAATGTAATCTGGGTTTGCAGGATCGTCCAATATCAAAATTCCTGTCTGGCAATAGGGTTACACCAAATATTACATTTTCCACAAGATTAATGTTTTTATGAAGGTACACAAGTCTCTTAAACTACATTCAGACCATTATAACATACTAAAACTCCCCGCTGAAACAAGATAAGTAAAGCTGTTTTAGCATCTAATTTGGCATCAGGACACCTGAGGCATTTTGGATTCATTTCGGGTTTTCCAGACTTTACCATTACCGCACTGAATTGGTTTTGCTGGTAATATATTAAAACCTGCTCATTTTCAGGGAAAACCTTCATGATATCAGAGATGGACGCCAGTCACAGTCTGCTTTGTAAAGGGTCATCAATGAAGCTCCTCATACACTGTCCCCTTGAGCTATGGATCCTAACCTGTTGTTGACATACATACATGTAATTATAGTCACATTTTCAAGACAGTAGTTAATTCCATAGAGCAGAGGTCAAACAAAAATGTTTAGTGAGTAGATGAGACAGGTTTCTTCAATTTCCTTCAACACCAAGAATTTGACAATACCCATAGTTTGTGTTTGTGTGTGTGTGTGTTCTGTTCAGGGGTTTTGGGAGTGTCTTGAAACTCCAGTTGGTGACGAGGTTTGGAAGAATGGGATGGACAGTGAGTTTTGAAACCCACAGAACTCATAACCTGCCCACTCTCCAGAGAAATATATTATGGTCATTTAGTGCTAAAGGGCAATAAACCTCTTACCTAGTGTCCCTTTAATGAAAGCCAATATCAGCTCAATATGTCAGCAGACTAACAGAAAGGTCTCACCCTGTCTGAACCTGAGGCTGCTCAGGCATGAGCAAGTATCCTGCCGCTTGTATTTTTAGATGAGATACTTAAGGCCTTTACACACTGGGAGATTCATTTGCACGTCAATATATTTTTTCAAACTGTTGTTTTTGTCATGAATACTTTCACACAGAACATGTATATTACTCTGCAAAAAAGCGACATAACTTTCCTTTAATATTCTTTTAATTAATCAAATACAGGAGGCACTTTGTGTAGCTTTTTACCTGCAGGGAGCATACATATTGGAGCACATACAGGCTTTAGTGCTCCAGTGTCGTATTTCTGGTATTTCAATGTCGTATATTTTTTTCTGAAGAATGAGCGGCCGTGAATCTATCTATTGTAAATTTGCATCGCTGCTGGTATGAATAGTTTTGATGCAAAATATTTGCATGCGAGTATTTCACATTTTCGTGTCGTTTGTTCGTCACGTCCCCACTGTGTAAAGGCCTTTAACGTGTGTGTTTTTCTTCCCTCCACCGCCTATTGATGAATCCACTTGCAGCCTCTTGGGAGATATGGGTAATTGCCTGACTCATGGCCTTTGTTGTCAGTGGAGTGTAGCAGAGCAAGCGTCTCTTGAAGCCATCAGCCTTTTACTAGCCAGTGTGTGTTGTGCAGAGAGATAGGCAGTGATATGGTGGATGGTGACACAGAGTGATAACAGTGGACACAGGTCAGACATAAATCTTAAGTAGGACACAGAATTGGTGGTGCTGCTTGTCCTTTCCTTGGCTGTCCTTTAATTAATCAGTTAGTCAACCAACAATTATAAACAAATGAGTGAATTAAGTTTTTATTATTGCAGCATGCATACAGCAATGCAAGACACCTCAAAATCATATAACAGAATGCTGTGTATACATTTTCAAACCTTACAACAAGCAGTCCAAAAATAAAGAAAACCACTTTGAAAAAATGTTCACGATCAGTGTGATGGAAGTCTGGAAGCTGGTTAACCAGTGAGTGAAGAAGTTTCAGGAGACCTGGATGTCTTACGCAGAAGCAGTTATTGAAGCTGTAAATAATCTGCAATTATAGATTATTTTTTTACACTTCACCCCCCCTCCCGTTTTTAATCCTTTATTAATCTTCTGTCCACCCTTTCCTTTTCCTCTCCTGATTTCTCCTTTCCTCTTTACATTACTTTTGGTCATCAACAGTCCAGAGGGCAGCGTCAGTTTACTTTAATAACAGATAACTACTGGTATGAGGCTATAACGATTCCCTGTTAATGACAGAAGCAGGTAGGTGAGCAGTAAGATGGCCAGCAGTCCCCTCATTGATCTGACTAATTATGATCTGTATTACTGATCACCTCCCAGTGAGCGGATGGAACATGGAGGGCACAGTGGGGTCAAAACTTAAACAAACCTCCTCTGTCAGCTGGAGCCGGTTGTGGAGGCTGCACTCATCTTACATCCTGTCACAGTGAAACATAGTAAATACTGATGAGTCACAATACCAGTATTGGTCATTTGTGGTCTAGATAAATACAAAAATGAAATATACTTAGATAAGAACAATATATAATAGAATCTCTGCAATAGTGCAACTGGTTTGTAAACAACACCCAAACGGTGTAAAATTGAACTGACCATTACAAAGGATATATTATGCAAAATATACACTATAACAATATACCTAGAAAACAGTGTATACAGTAATAGTAAGAAGAGAATTTTTTTGAAATAAACTACACACACATAGTGCAACTGGTTTAAAACAAACAGTATAGAATGGAACAGACCATCAAAAGGATGGCAGACATTGCTTTTCTGTGAACAGTGTATATGAAAAATAGTGCAACTGGGACGTAAGGCGGTGAACGTAGGGCCCTGCCTCTGGTCGCAGGGGTAGAATGGGTCTTGACACCAGGAGGTGTGTGCTGAATGAGGGTATTGAGGCTGTGTTGCAGGCATCCGCTGGACCATTTGTCGGAGTAGAGGAGTCATGTCTTGAAGAACGGCCATCTCCTGCGCCTTCTCCACCTGCACCTCTCTCCTTACCCGCTCCTCGTACTCCCGCTTATCCAACAACCGAAGCTGTTCTCTCTCATTGAAGTCCTTGTCCATTTCACTGAACAGGTCCCTCATCTCAGCAGATAGCTTTGCAAGTGTGTCTGGTTTCTCCTTCTCTTCTTTTTTGGTGGAGAACAACACGACGACTCTAACAATAGGAACAAGAACAACATTAGTTTAACAGTAGTTACACAATGCCAGCTAGCAATGTTAACCATTGTCCATTACTTTTGTAGTGCTCTGTATCATACAAGGAGGTAGGCTAGACGAATAGATACGAGCAATAAAGGTAATTTATAATCTTGCCTGTACCTAAAACCAAATCGTTGATCGACACATCAGTTTCATGGAATGGAGTCTGTTCTTCAGTGCCGGTATAAGATGCTGGATGATGGTGTCTCGGGGAAACTCGAGGTAGAAAGCATCTCCGGGCTTCTTGAGGTGGAGGCCGTCTTCATGTTCCCAACCAAAGCCACAGGGTTCGTCGAGGGCTCGAACCCCATATAGCCTCACACAAACTAAAATAACACCAGGTTTTGGGGTCATTTCCACTCCGGCCATTGTGGTCAACGACCTGATGGTACTGCCTTTTTAGTGCTTTTAGTTTGTTGTTGATCTGCGCCTTGGCCTCAGATTACACCGCGCTCACGTAGCCAGTTTGTAATTTGGTCATAAACAACTGAGTCTCTTGCTGTTCCTTGAATTTGTCTATTTTAGGCGTATGCCCTTACCGACAGAAGTCCCCTAATGTCCTCGTCTCTCCAGTTAGCAGACATTTTCGTTAGCGTCTTCGTGTAACCGACCCTTCTTCTTCACCCTCGGATGTTTGTATTCTTCCAGTTTCGCGCCAGTTGTATGATAGAAACGTCATCAACACGCCCACACGCTCGTTGTGAATTCTCCAGACATTGACCTGCTCTACTGACACATGGGCTCAGTCTGACATTACATGGACTTTGTACTAGGGTGCTGGCAGGGTAGTCTGTTTAATGTCCAGTTCAACTGATTCGGACATTTGTGTTCTCACATACAGCTCCTCCGGGTAATGTCTAGATAAGTTCAGGGTTCCAGTGCATGTGTGAAAGACGCTACAGTCACAGACTATATGATGACACAGCCTCACTTTTAAGAAAAACAGCTGCTGTATCAGTTACTAAACTATATTGCTGAGATGATACATTTGGGCAGATATTGTCTTTTTATTAAATATAAGCCCATCAGTGTTATCTACTTCTGGTATGATTGATGTTTCTGTCTAAATGTTGCTCCAAAAAGCAGTCTAGAAAACCTATAATCAAATTTAGTTTTCTTTGCACATTCTGGTTACGTATTCACCTGCTGAATAAAGTAATTCTTTATTCAAAGGCAGCGATGTGCAGAGGTTTTAGTGGAATGAAAACAGAGCAGCTGCAGGGTGGGTGAAAGGCCCTGATTCTTGTTCCTTAAAACACATGTGCAAGAACCACAGTATATCACACATAGGTAGGTTAAGTTGCAGTGCTAAATTTAATAGAAATTTAATAGTAGTTTGAAGTGCTATGTACACGATAATAAAACGTTAAAACAGAATGGATATGAACAGCATTAATAACATGAATTGCAAATGAACGTGCATTGGTTGCGCACATTATGGCCTCGACAGCAACATTACGCACAGCCAAACACCACTATACACACCTTAAGCAGTGTGATGCATGCCTATAGCATTGTGCCTATAGCATTATGCCCACCCTATCACCCATCAGAACACTGATCTGCTCACCCAACAGAATGATGTACATTGTCTCAGGTCATCGCTTGTTAAAGTAAAGCTGCACTAATCAAAATATTTATATTAACAAGGGGTTAGATGACTACATGTAATGTGAAAGGCTTAACCTATAGTGACAAACCAACAGAGAATTGCATTTCCCATCAGCACTACAGAGCGCTTTAATGTCTTTTAGCTCAGTGTTTTGGTTTTACAGCTTGTTCCACCACCCCCATGTGGCCAAAAAAAAAAAAATCAATTAATACTTCTTTGAGGTCAAACTAAATATCACTATAAAAATGTTGACTGACAGTCAACTATCATGTTGGCATATTGAAGTATGGTAGCACTATAATAAATGCTGGAATACTGCTTCCTAAACAAATGAGGTGGACTTACCATACAGGGAATGAATTGCGTGAAAATCAGGGTACTTGCCTTCTTACGATCAAACTCAAATAAAAGGGGCAATAAGGAATAGTTTAGATCGGATGGGTGGCCATTAAGCAGCTCCTCTGTCAGACTTGTTGCTCTGCCATTTGCACATGGACCTTCCTGCTGTCTTAACAGCATCAAACAGTCATTTAATAATCTTTACTTGTGTGAGCGAGGAGTTTTTTTTTTGTGGAGCTCTGGCGTTTGGTTCTTTGGAGAAGATTTGAGATGTAGTGACTACTTGCTGGGCTAGTTGATGAACTGCTGTAACCACTAACACGCTACCAGGCAAGTGCTAGTCACTCAAAAACTCCTGGAGCTTCTCTCTATTTTCTGTCTTCTCCCCTGTTTACTCCCAGCTGGCATCTTGTACACCATTTTGTTCGATAAAAAGTTATTGAAGAGGGAGAATAAAGCTCTCCAAGCATTCTGACGGACTTGTTAGCTAATTAGCTTAGCTCAGTCGCTAACGAGACAATAACTTCACACAGTTTATTCAAAAGACATATTTGTACCATCAACACCTGTCTGATAACTGTCTGCAAACCATTCCTGTTTTGTGGAGCAGTTTATATTATGACAGAGGAGGTTAAATAAGAGGGGATGGTGCAACACAGCTAATAAGCTACGATAAGCTTTGTTCAACAGCACAAATTTGCGGGTCAAAGTTCCCCAAAGTTGAATTAATTCGAAAAATTGGTGCTGATTTACTTTCCCCCATGAGCGAATCCCCTAATTGCAGCGACTGCATTGGAATGAATTGAATTTGTTGGGGAATTTTGCCGTTTTGAATGCTGGTGTGACCAGGCCTTAACCTTAAAGAAGTCATAAGAGAGTCAGCATCACTGTAAGACCACAGGGACATCATGTTGTAGGAATGTAAAGTAACACACACACATAATATTTTACTCTAGGACTTTAACTATAAAAGGTCCTTTCAGTGTTAAAGACACACAACCACTTACTCATGTTCCAATGTTTGAAAGTACACATGCTAACAAAAATATATGTATCTGAGGCAACCATGTATTCACAGAATACTTGGCATGTACTGTATGCACAAAAGCCTTTACACACAGAAAACACACTCCCAAGACACACGGACAAAAGCAAAACCACTCAGTCAAACTGAGGGAGAGGAGAGAGCACCTTTATTCTTGTATTCATTCTACTGAGGCTCTTCTGCTTGCACCTCCAGCTCTGTGGCTTTCACCACTGTGCCATTAGACGTGAATGTGTCCCCAGGCATCTATACAGTCATCCCACTCCTTCACACGTAGAGAGAAGGAAGGAGAAGTCTGGCATATGACCAGCGCATAAGAGCGTAATAGCATCTATTTTCTGGATCATATGTCTTCTCTTTGCCCCCCCAACCCCCCCACCCCCCCTCGCCACACACACACACACACACACACACTTATTTAATACTCTTTCCTTACTTATTATGCCTCCCTTCTTCATCCCGCTTCCCACTCCCTCCTTACTTTCTATTTTGGTCTTATAAACACATCTCCCTCTTGTCACCGTGTTTCTTCTTCTCCCTCCTCCCCTTCCTCATGTCACATGGCTGAAAACATGCAGTAGGATAAAACGCCAAAAGCAGAGCAAAGCTGCTGGTGCACACTGGGGCCACGGCAAGATGAGGCACGGTGCTCAGCAGAGTCCAACTGTGATGTATAATTAATGTGTTAAAACTCTGAGTGTTATATGTTTTGTGTTTCAGAGTCTTCAGGGGTAAAAAATAAATGAATGCATTTAAAACTGAGTCGACTGCCGTGATAAAGCTTATCAGATAACCACTTTGGCCTGAGGAGCATGTTGAGTCTTTGCTGTGGCTGTGGAGACACTCCTGGAGAGCCAGAGGGAGAATGAATATGTGTGTGTGTGTACACTATGTATGTGTGTGTGGGGTTAGTGTGTGTCACTTTGCTCCTATCCTTGTGAGAACTGAATCTCATCACGTAGATGGAAAAGGTGGAGTTCTCCACACTGCAGATATATTGTGTTGGTTTTCTCAAATTCTATAAGAAGTTACGTTGAAATGTTTAATATAAATTGTATAAAAGTTTACACTAAAATGAGTTAAGGGTCAAAAAATGATATAGTCAAAGGCACAATCCCTGATTTTCTTTGTAGCACCATCTAAACCTGACACACATTTAACTAGTAAGATTAACGATGGCTTCATTCCATCTAGCTGCTCCAGATCCAGGGCCCTGGTATTGTGCACTGGCAAGACTTACTGGGGCACTTAAATAGAACAGAGCCATCATCAATGGTTATTAGTTCCACCTGTGCTATTTCTGTTATGAGTCAAAATGTCTACTGTGAAAACAGCCTTGAGCACACCCAATTTGTTTCCCAGCTCACAGTTGATGCTGATTATGAATGGTTTGATTTTGGAAAACTTGGGGAGTTAGGGGTGCTATACTGGGTTCATAACAAAATCAAGGAGTGCACATTTAAGTGTTTATTTATTTAAACCTACATTCACGGATTTTTGATGGGCAGTGCAACAAGCCGTAAACACAACCGTCACATTGTCACCTTTTAAAGTTGATATCGCTAACATGTTAGCAACCAGTTATCTATTTACACATATGGGAGACACTGAGCCACATTATCATTCATTTGGAGACATGTTTCTGTCCGCCTAGCAAATGTTAGCTCAATATTCATTCTACTTTTAGCTCTATTTTGGGCTCTACCAACTCCTGAGGGAAAAATCTATCTATCTTTAGCTGATAAATACTCCACTATGTATGTAAGTAGCTGGTTGCTAACTTTGTCTGTCTGCCGTATTCTGCTGGGCAGGGAGTGTACAGTGGGTTTTTTGAGCGTTCTTCACTGAAAACAGCGGCCTGCTGCGTCTGAAAATGATGCTGATGAGAGCAGTGATATGGAACCGAAACATTAAAGTTGTGAGCCGTAAAACCAAAAATAATGAGCTATAAGATGCTAAAATGCTTCATAACATTGAGGCAAACTGCAAAGTCAGTATAATTCACCGTGGGTTTGTCACTATGAGCGACTCGCTTCAACATTACACAGTCCTTTGATCCATTGTTGATCTGAGAGTTGTTTAAGGGGAGCTATTTTTAAAATTGTTAATATTCAGTATCTTCATATTTATATGATACATATTTATACATATACATATTTGAACATTTCATGCCAGCATACTGTGGCTGTGTCTGAAATCTTTCACTCATTCACTACTCCCTACTCCCTACTCACTATCTAGGGAGTTCAATGTAGAGGACTACATAGTGACCTCACCAGCAAAATGAAAACATTTTCACGCTGCTTTCTCTCCTCTCGTCTGCCTGATATTTTTCTTTCAGCACAATGCAGGGTGGTATATAGTGCTTGGTTAGTGACCATCGGTTGTACAATACTACAATACTTTTCACAGTGCATTGTGGGACACTTTAAGTCCACTATATAGGGCATAATAATTAGCACTGTACATTCGGACAGCACTACAAAATGGCGAGCTCACTATATAGTGGACTATTTAGTGAGTAGTGAATGATTTTGGACACAGACAGTTTTTCTAGGATTTTCTTTATGTCAGTAAGGAAAAAAGTGCTTTCACACATTTACTGTTCAACAGGATTATGCTGTTAAGGGGTTAAATGTTAATAAGGAGGTAATATTACACTGGGGACAACAAAACAGCTTAAAGCGCAGTAACAGTGTTAAAGTTCTCTTCTTCCTTTAAGAGTGCTGTGTTTCTGCTTAGAGGCCTGGTCACAATCCAATCAATTCCAATGGAATCGCCACGATTAGTGGATTAGCTCACAGGGACAAAGTAAATCCACACATTTTTTTTTGCGTTGAGATTAATTTGGGGGAACTTGGCAGTTTTGACGGTGCTAACCTTTGAAAGAACGTAGAGCCAAAGAGTCCAAAATGGAGGAAGCTATCATAGCTTATTAGCTGTGAAGCACCATTCACTTGTATTGAACCTCCTTCATCTGAGTATAAACTGCTTCACAAAAGAGGAATGGTTTACACACAGTTATGAGACAGGAGTTGATACTACATTATACGACTGAACTTATTGTCCTATTATTAACTGAACTGAGCTAACAAAGCTAACAAGCTTGCTAACATGCTCAGAGAGCTTTATTTTCCCCCTTCAATAAGTTTTATTGAACAATTGTGTACAATAATGGACAGACGGGAAGAACAAACAGCACAGCACAGAGAAAAAAGAATTGTAGAGCTGTTGTGACTGACTAGCGCTAACATGTTCCTGGCTGGCTTACTATTTAACAACTTCATCAACTGCTGTCAAAGTTAATGACTGAGCAAGTTGCTAATAAAACCTAACAAAATTAATTGTTGAAATTAATAAGTTTTATTTAACACATATCAAGAGTTTATTCTCATGTAATGTACAACCATGGAGCACAATTCATTGTTTTAAACATTAGTTTAAAGCAGCACTGCAGTAATAAGACTTTGTCCATAAGCTCTACCTACAAGTTCAGTTCGTGTTCGCTTGGGATACTGCAGCGCTTTGTCCTCTGCAAACCGCAGCGTGTTTTGACATCCCTTTTTGTCTCGCCATAGCATATGGAATATTTATTGAAAGTAGCGCACCGAGTCAAGCAGATACATCAGAAATTATTACGTTTTCTTCCTCGTGCCGTCCCTCCTCCTCCTCTCCCATCAACTCTGGGAGGGGAGTTTTCACGGGGAGCGCACGTGCCGCCTCATATTTAATTACTTAGAGTGTCATAGCAGGCAGGCATATAGGCTACAGCAACAACACAGCAATTCCATTCCACTGCAGCCCCCCTGAGACTTAGCCATGTGTGCATGTAGAAAGCGTGTTGTGTGTGTGTGTGTGTGTGTGTGTGTGTGTGTGTGTGTGTGTGTGTGTGTAGCCTATTTATTTTTCTGCATGCTGCTCCACATGCACACTCTGAAGATGTGGGAGTCTGTCTGTGTATGTGTGTGTGCAGATGGCAGGAATGCAAGGTCGGAGTGAGTGGGAGGAGAGTGGTTATAGGCTTTACTGTTTCTCCATAGGTATGTGTGTGGCCTATATCTTTTGTGACTTGTGTATTGTAAGTGTGTGGGTGTTTCAGCAGCAGAAATCTGTATCTGGCTATAAAACAATCTATTACACAATATAGTACAACTGCTGATTTTACTTATCTTGTGCCAGTTACACTGAACAAAGAAGAATCTGTGTCAGCGACTTATAGCAGGATGTTATTCAAAGATAAATTAAAGTTTTTGTGTAAGGAAATTAAATTTACTGTTAAAAATTAATAAATAAATTATATTGTTGCTGTTATGAGTAATTTGCCACTTTTCAAAAGAGGATAAAACCATTTTTGATTTTGTTTTCTCTATTTCATGGGTCCAGTTGTGGTGACAACAAATGACCAGACTGTAAAAGCACGAAGCAGCAAGTAGTCCTGTAACCTCAGTACTCTGTATGTTACCGTGTGATTCGAATTATGACACAGAGTAACGTACGGAGTCACAGAGTAAAATAGAGACATCCGCCACTCAGCTGGTGGCTGTTGGAAGTGAAGCAGTCAACTATAAGTAGCAAAGCCTGTGCATAGATGTCGCCAGATAACGCCATGCACTAATTTGCATATCAAGTGTAATTTAAAACATTTTTAAAATGAGAATTTAAAACGTTACTCAAATTTAAATTACCTTCAAGCTGATATCATCTCATCCATATGCATTTAAATCAACCTCTAATTTCAAAAACTTTATGTTGCATTGACTGTGGAACTGAAGTACCATGAATAAAGATCCAGACACTGGGGAAAAAAAGTCACTCTCCTAAACTCTGTGAATTTTGTGAAAACATAAAACTTAAATAGTCAAGTTAAATCAATTAGAACAAAAACAAAGGAGAAGGAGTTCCCCGGACAAACAATGGGAATACTGACTAGTCAACAAACGCTGAGAAATATTGGCGACTCCCCTCAAGAGGAGAAAGGTCTGCCCAAAAAGCTCAACTTTTGTATTGATGATTGTATTCATTTAATTTTGCATTCGTTCTCACATCAGAAGAACCCACTGTACAAAAGGTGCTACAGATAGACAGCATGTTGTATACAGTCTAAAGGATACAATAGTGCTGATTGGCCCCATTATGTGCTGAAGTAGGTGCTTTTTCAAATGGAGCGAGACCTGAAGGCCCTGTGGCTTTAGAAGCACAGAACTTGAACTATTTTTCATGAGCTAATCACAGTTATTCAAGGCTGGTCCCCCTGTCAGAGGTGGTACATAGAACCGCTGTTGCATTTTTTTAAATGCAAAGCTCTAGGGTGCTTTTAGCACTACAGGATACAGATGTGGACCTGTAGAAGTGCAGTACATGGCATTTGTGTCCACCAATGCTGAAAATGAATGCACTCATGTGTAAGGTGCTTTATTAAAAATAATCCATTCCATCTCTTGTGTTTTAGTCCAAAAAGAATATTTTTTATGTTTCAGGAATCCAGTGATAAACTGCAGTGCTGAGAGATTTATCTGAGGAGAATTACGTGTAAGACAGGAGATTATGTTTTATATGCTAGAGACAGTCTGCCACATAGATATTCTGCACAACATGCCAGTTCCTCACTGTTCCTGCCAATATGTGCCCTCTCATAACATGTATACGTGCCTGCATTTATTTCCTGGCTTCATGGCTGACACATGCAATGTCACAGTCCCCTATGGGGCCTATGAGCCATACAGGGGAGGCAAGCTGTGGCTTCCAAGCTGTTTCCCAGTTCTCCAGTCACTATGTAAGAACACGCTGTTACCCTGGTGAAAGACGGCTGTTACGGAGTATAGATTCGGGACACTAACAATAAAATGGCCTCTTACTGACTGCTGTGGTGGTGTAATCCACTTGACTGGTAGCATGTAATGACAGTCACCCATGAAGAGGCCTCGCAGATAAAAAAAAAGCTCCGACATACTCTTTATGTGAAGAGAATCCTGTGAAACCTTCTCTGTGTCTGACAGCAGCAGTTGTGCAGTAGGGCTCAGGGTTAACAGCTGCACTTGTTGTGTCTCTACAGAGCAGCCAGAGCATTCGGAGAATACCTGTCCAATACCAATCCAGAGAACCGCAACGGAGCAGGTAGGTGACACGCACACTGTGGAAATAAAATCATTATGTAGCACCCGACACTGAACATCAGCAAGGAACACCAAAACCAGAAGTCTAACATAGTCCTACACCAGCCATTGCAGCCACATTGGAGTAGCAAATGTATGTCTGTTTTTCCGGCTTGCAGTACATATTATCCAAAAATAAATCATACTTACAACATTTGACTGGTACTGTACATGCAGCGTAATGAGCAAAACATCCTCATCATTGCAACTGTGAGTTTATCAGCGAGATGCAGAGTAAATTTGCATTTAGACATCTGTCATTTATAGAGCTCCTGTTCCATCAAACCCCCATCCACTGTCGGTATTTTATCAGCAAAATTGAAGAAAAATGCATTTAGCTGGTTGTTGGTGTCAATTTCACACACTGTTGAAGGTACCTGTCTCAGGACCAGTCCATGAGAGGGACAGAGCATTAAGGCCCGGGCACACCAGCATTTAAAACGGCGAAATTTCACAGTGGAATCGCCCCAATCAGGAAATTTGTAGGAATCTTTTGTTTCAAGTTTAACTTTTGAATTTTGACATGTGAATCCAAGCAACTGACCAGTTAGCAAACCATTTTGATGTCTTGAGTTGAGGGTACGAATCATGGACTACAGTCTATGATTCAAATGCGTCTTTTGAATAAGCCATGTGACCTTATTCTTTCGTTAGCTAATTATTGTTCAGGTAGCAACCAAGCTAATTGGCTTGCTAACTGACAGTAAGTCAGCAATCCAGCTAGATTGAAGAGCTGTAGTGACTGACTAGCATGTTCCCAGCGAGCTAGTGTGTAGAAATGAGCTCTCCAGCTACAGTAGTTCACCAACTAGCCCTACGAGTTGTCACTATGTTACAAAGCTTCTAGCACAACCTATTTTGCAAGGACACACGGATGAACTTTGGCGTGCCACTTTCTGGTGTAACACAGGCTTTATACCTTAAAAAACAACCCTACCCAAAAGAGTAGACCTGCAGTGAAACTAAATAAAATGTCACTGAAACAAATCAGTGTTGAAAAGTGAAACACTGATAATCAGCCATGTTAGGTGAAATAAACAGAGCACAGATAGCATGAAAAAACTCAGCCCATTCCCATGAGCTAACACTTAGTTACACGCCCGCAGCATTGCAGCTGCATGCTCTGTAGGAGGCTCTATCGTCCATGACCCTCCAGGACGACAGGGCTTTTGTTTCTGCCAAAGCCCCTCGTATACTGTACCAGCTCATCCATTTCCAAATCTTTCATCATTCCTCTCCTTGCTCTTTTCTATCACTCAGCCACCTTTTCCTTCTCATCCTCCCGAAAGCTTTGCTGGCTCGCAAATGTTTACCACTCTGTTGCCAAAGCTACAAATCCCAAAGCGCAACGGTCTCTCTGTTCATTTACATTTTAGGTATTTATCTTGGTACTCACTTACAAAAGCTGTATAAATTGCAAACAACGTGTTTGTTTTCTTGTTACTTCTCTCCATCTTCTCTTTCTTTCCCTCTTTCTCCAGATCATCTCTTGTCTGACACCTTCCCTGGCCCGGACTGCGACTCTCCAGACATCAGCCGCTTGCATAACAACAATCTGCCACCACAGAGCCGCTGTTTGCCCATAGCTAAACCCAACCAATCCAGCCAATCCAATCCCAGTGCTCATCCACGTTCTCAGCCTCAGGTCAACATACTCCAGGCTCAAGCGACTTTTGGCCCTTCCAAACGTCGACTGTCTGTTGAGCGCAGCCTTTCCACAGAGGACCCACCAGGTGCCAGAGGCCCAGAGGGGAGTGTGGCGGTGAAGCCGGCAAGAGTCTACACAATCACCAGGGAAGGAGGGATGACACTGGGGGGCCGTGGCAGCGAGGAGAGCCTGGAGCTGGAGGTGCTGAAGGGCACCAGGGAGCAGCCTCTGTCCCAGGCCCCTGCCTCTGCCAACCACAACCAGTCCTGCACCAGCCAACCGTCCACCACTGCTGTCCGCGGTAGCCATCACCGTAGTAGCCATCACCGCAGCAACCATCACCATGCCCAGCAGCATCACGGAGGCCTGCCATCATCATCGCAGCCGCTGCAGAGCTCGGGAAGTGCCAGCAACATCCGGGACTGGGGGATGAGGAGAGGGGGGTCGCGGGACGACTACACCCCAGACTGCGTGGCCTGCATTCGGGCTCCGTGTCAAAGCCAGCGCTCCCTGGACCTGGATACCTCACCACGAGATGGAGGGAAGCACCGCAAGAAACTGGAGAGGATGTACAGCGAGGACAGAGCATCTACTGATGACAGGGGTAAAGAAAGATGGATGGAAAGATGGGTGGGGGCTTATACAGCTTTGTGGTTAATGTGTTCACCTATAATTTTATATAATTAATAAAGTAACAGGTGTGAAAAATATTTACGATACCTAAATACACCCTACATTTTAAGTGAATAAAACAGTAAAACAAGATGTATTTCACCCCATTCACCCTCAGATGTTTCACTTCGCACTCTCGTCATCATGCATTCACTAGCCTCCTCCGCTAATTGTAAGGCCCATGTTTGAATGTTCTGCTCGCTAACACCACGCCTTCCTTTTGTTTTCTCTGTTTGTAGAGGACAATCCTAATAGCTGGTTCCCCAAAGAGAATATGTTCAGCTTTCAGACAGCCACCACCACCATGCAGGCGTGAGTATGGCATGGAAATCCGCCTTCACTCCCACTCTGTACATCACAGTGTCTTACTGCATGACCACCATGTTGGCAGGATATGGCTCAGCCTTTTCCTTCCAACACTTACAGCTCAAATGTAGTGTTCTACTACAAAATCTTAATGAGCTTTCACACAATTCTTACTTGTTGGTTTCATCAATATATGAAGCCAATACAACTTGTTATAATAAAGTATTGGCCAGTTATAGTTGTCCACTTCTGTAATTTTCCATTTGATTAAGTACAATGTATTCCTAAACAAATACATTTAATTAAAATAAAAAAATTCAATGTTAAATGGACTTCTCGCTTTAATTTCAAATTGGCAGAAGACATGCAACCTGAACTTGAAATCAAAATGGCAAAGTGAACTTAGCATTGCATTTGAATTTTAATGATGTCCTGATTTTAGCACATTGATGATGGAAATTACATGAAAATGGCCTTTTTTTAATGGTAATGTTCATAATGGGGACTTTATGAAAAAGGTCTGCGATTAATCCCCCTATTATGAAAAATTTCATTTTCATTTAAAATAATGGAAAATCAAGACATACTTTAAAATCAAATGCAAAAGTGCATTTTGCAGTTTTATTGCCAAACCAGTCCAGCATTGCCAATTCTGTCAAGAAAGGCCTGCGAGGCAGCTCTGCCGCAACAGGCCATCTAGGCAACAGGGAGAGGACCCAAACGCAGACAGAACGTAGGCAGGGAGGTGGAAGAATGTCCAAAGGTTTATTTTAACAAAAACCCACTCCAAAGAGGGAAAATAGCACTCACAGCTAGAAACAAACAAAACAATGACCTGGCCAAAAACACCAAGATAACGTTGGGCCGAGCACAGGAAACACACTCGCACGACCACAGGAACACAATGACACAACAAAGAACAAAAGGAGAGGACCGGTATATATAGGGAAGAGACAACGAGGGAATCAGGGGCAGGTGAAAACAATCAAAACTGGCGGGAAAACAGACAACGACAGGAAGTAAAAAAGGCACACACGAACACAAGACCAGGGAACTTCAAAATAAAACAGGAAACACACAGTCCAACACAAGAGTCCTTGGGATCATGACAAATTCAAAAGTGAAATCAATTTCTCATTCAGTTTCTTTTTATTATGGTGGTGTTATGCTTTGTTGTACACTGAAAATGATTTGTCATTGGAGTTTTGTATTAATTTTGGCAGTAATTATGCATTTTCAAACACGACTCTGGAACAGTCCCCCCTGTAGATTAAAGAATGTGCACCTCACTTACAACTTTTAAAAGAAAACTTAAAACTCATCTTTTCAAGCTGGCTTTGTTTTTAATGTTCTATTGATTGCATGTCTTTGTATGTGCATTTTTAATGTTGAACACACTGTATTGCATATTTTTTATGAAATATGCAATATAAAGTTTTAGTGAAAATTGAATGGTAAAATTTTAGTTTTAATTTTGTCATCATCTGCATACAAATGGAAAATAAAATTTCAAATTGATACATTTCTTTATAATATTGGCAGCCACAGACTTCCATACTGATCAACTTGGTCAACTTAAAAATATGTACCAGAAGTATTGGCACCAAAATCTAAGTGTGTCTGATATGGAATAAAACCTTCTCTCTCTTACAGATAGCACATTAGATGACACTGCATGTCCTTCACCAATATCCTGTCTTATTCAGACAACACTAATCAACTAACACTAATTATTGTACAGCATTATTACACACACGAGACAGAGCAAAGAGATGATTTGATATGGTATTTCAGTATCTGCTAAACCACTTAAAATGAATTGTAGTCTATGGATTCTGTTGAAAGTTTTCAGTTTTCCATGAATAAAGGCCTGGTCACACCAGAGAGTGGTAAAGCTAAATTAATCTGCGCATCTTAAGCCTAGTTCAGACCAAAGATTCGAGACGAGTTGAAACATGCAACTACTTGCAATGCACCGGTCTGCAACGTTCTGAAACCTGCTAGTTTACACCAATGCAACTAGACGAGACAGTGTATCGTTTCAATAGCAATGATTCTGTACTTCTGTTCTAACTGCCGGCTTTTCAGACTTTTTTTGTAGCTGGATATAATTTGTAGTGTCTTAAAATATGAAAGAGGATAGTGAGAGTGAGTTACTTGCTACAGTTGCATTTCTAGTATTGATGAAACAACGAAAACATAAACAAACGAGGGTCGAGATGGCCAGCTGACTTCTCTACGAGCTGATTGGCTGTTGAAACAGGTGACATGCCTTATGTTCTAAAACCAGCCACTGGCGATTTGACAAGCTGATGACAGGCGACACCATCAGTCAAACTTAGACGGGCCAGTTCACACTGCTGAGACTTTTCCCTGCAACGTTCTAAAACGGTTTCATCTCATCGCGAATCTTTGGTCTGAACTGGCATTTAGCGAAATGCTTGTTCTAGAAGCTTGGTGACGTAGTGACTACTCACAGGGATAGTTAGTGAACTACTGCGGCTGATGAGTTAACCGCTTACACGTTGCTAGCACTAGTCAGTCACAAACTCTCCAGGCTAACAAGCCTAGTTAGCAAGCAGTTAGCTTGGTCGCTAACAGGACAGTACGTTTTTTGCAATTAATTCAAATCAAGTATATTGTACCTTCAACCACTGTCTCATAACTGTCTGCAAACCATTCCTCTTTTGTGGAGCAGTTTATACTCCAACAGAGGAGGTTAAATAAAAGTCAAAGGTGACACAGCTAACACGTTACGTTAGCGTCCCTTCATTTTGGACTCCCCAACTCTCCGTCCCCTCAAAGGTCAGCACTGTAAAGACGGCTTGTTATTGTTCAACGGCCAAGTTCGTGGGTCAAAGTTCAACTTGATGCAAAAAATTTGCATGCATTTACTCTCACCCCCATGAACAAATCCACTAATCATGGCGATTCCTTTGGAATTAATTGATTTAAATGCTAGTGTGACCAGATCTTAACTTGGAATTAATATGCTACTATTTAAAGATCCAAATAAAATATCAACTTGTCAACAACCTGTCTAGAATGTTGGAATTGACCAGATTTTGGTGTAGACAGTTCACATGCACACACCAAGACACACACACGCGTGCCCTCCACTCCACTGTGACTAGTTAATCATCACCTATCACCCAGATCTTATAATTATGAACCTCAAACAGACAAAGCTCACCCACCATGATCTTTCCCCTCGTCTCGCCCACGCTCCCTCTTCTCTCTCCATATGTCAGCTTCTCTCCTCCCTTTTTCCATCTGTTTCCATCTGCCCGTGTCCCTATTAGGGTCAGACTGATAAATGGGCCTGACACTGGCCTTTGATTAAAATGACTGGCCAATCAGTTTCTTTCACACCTAATATGATGGGTTTGTTGCAGTTTGACTAATTACACATTTACTGTAGAATTGATCAAACTATTTGTCTATGGGCCTTAACCTGAACTCTTCTAATGAGACATGTTGATCAGATCAGATAGGTATGTACATTATCACCATCTGTCCTGTACAAAGATTCTGTCCTCTCTCACTGATATTTTGAGGTTATATTCAGGACTTTTCCACTCCAGGTGAGTTTTTTTTTCTTTTTGCTCATTGTATCCTCACCTGAAAGTGAGAACTGCAACATAAAGCAGTCTCTGATGTGTGTGTGGAGTATTTGGCTGGACCTGTTGCTAACTTCTCTTTCATTTTGTCCTCTCTTCTTTTTCCTCTCCTCTCTATGTGGCGGCTTTCCAAACCACGACTGTAGAATATCGTGAGTAACTCTTTCAACCGCCCCCACTGTTCTTCCTCGTTGCTCTTCCTTTTTCTCACTCTTGTCAGTTAGGTAACATGTCTTGAAATGCCTTTTCCTCATGTGGCTTTGTGCTATTCAGTCTGCTGTGTCCTTAACCCCCTCAACCTCAGTGTCTGATGGACTGGGTTTTTGAAGTTATTGATTCAGTCAGTAGTCAGCTGAAGTGCAGGGAAGGTACTGTACAGTAGGAATGAAATGAGAATCAGCAATAGTGAATTCACTGATTGCACAGGAATATTGTACATTCATGAGTTGCACAAACAGGTTATCAAATTAAAGTATGGAAGTATTGGTGTACCTCATCTGAATAGTGACAGTTGCTGAATTTAAGTGTTCTTTCATATATTACACAACAACACATTGCAACAGTGATGACTTAATATACACACTTGCACGCTTATGCAAGCATCATGAAAAGCATATTGGTCAAAGCAAAGCATTGCTTCCAGCAAAGCCATTTTCATGGTGGTTAAATGTAAAGAGAGACACAGATCAAGCTGATGAATAGGACATGTAACAATATTTATTCATATATCTAGCATTAGTGCTGCATTTAGCATTATAAAGGAGTCACATTAATTAATTAATTAGTCAGAACTCTTGGCTGTTATCTGGTTAATTAAGTTCTCTGCACGCCAATGTCTGTACAAATTATGCTCAGCCAAAGATGGTTTCTTCAGAAAAAGAAGAAGCACCACTCTGTATCATTTCAAATCTTTGAACGCTAGAGAGGGGACTGTATGGTTTTGTAGATCAAAGAAAACAAAGTGGTCAGTCTGTCTCTACATAGAAAAAGCTGACAGCAGTATCATTTGTTATCGGTTATTAGTAGAACTTTTACATTGTGAGACAATACTTAACAGTAATTTGTAATTATAACCATAAGTGGAATATTGCTACTAACTGTGTAGCTGTAATAATATATATAACACCAGTTTGTGGTTATTGGTACAACTTATCATGTTTAACACAATGTAGACCACCAACTAGGCCTGCAGTTTAATTTACAGAAAATACTGTAATTGCAATTTAAATCACAATTGCAAAAAAAAAATCACAATTTGATATTTTACCCATATCGTTCAGCCCTAGCACTAAGCTAGTATATCTGTAGCTACAACTTGGTGCCGTTGTCAGGCTCTCTAATTTTGGTGAACTTTATGATTTAATTTAAATGTATTACCTGGTTCTGTATAATAAATGACACAGTGTGGCTGATGGATGTATGTAAAAACCCACTGAACATATTGCAGGTTAAAATCACAAAAGCATTCCCATAGGAAATCTGTATATATCTGTATATAATCACCATAAACAAACAGAGTTATTGCCAAAGGTTTACTGGCCTACACTATGACGTCATTGTATTTCTAACCACTTGGTTGAATTTGGCGGCAAATCTGCTGGATTTCTTCAAAAGCACAAAAGAGGAAGAGGGCTCTCAGCTCTCAGAGTTTCTGGTGATGGCAGATGGTGGAGAGAGTGACAGGCTGAAGGAAGAGTCACTTCCAACATGTTCTTTTTCAGGGACAGTGAGTGAGCTCATGAGGGTAAAAAATGATGTAATAGCAGTGCAGAGGCAGAACTATGCAGGCTTTTGGATAATAAGCACTGTACAGACATCAGTGACTTCAGCCCATTGTTTGTTGTCCCAGAGCTCATCAGCTGTCTGTCAAAACCGGACTGCAGGACATGACTTCATTTCTGACATACGTTGTCACTGATGATTCTCATTATGTCTGACATCCTGTCAGAACCATTACTGTCCCCTTTGGAAAAGGCATACTCACGCTGACCAACTTACACACTGGCAGAATGAGAAATAATAGACATCAAGACAGGCACACACAAAAAAGAATGCTCTAAAATTCATTTTAAAATCAAATTAAAATGAAAAAGACTCAGAGACTGTGTCAGTCATTAGTACTAGGAATTGGTTGGCTAATACTGGTGACTTAATGATATAGTTAACTCTCATTGGATAGGCAGTTTCCTGGTTACTCCTCAGTGTCTCTTCTTGTAGATCCCTATCTTGCATTGTGGTCCTAGTGTGTGTGTGTGTGTGTGTGTGTATGTGTGCGTGTGTGTGTGTGTACTGTGAGAATATCCGCAATGTCTTCTTCCTCTGGTGGATAAAACTTCCCTGTGCTGCTAACTCTAACCACTCAGCAAAGCTAACCAACCCCTTCACTAACCCTTATGGACTTAAAACCCCTCACCTTAAACCCCTTTATTGTTGCCCCATCCCACCCTGACTGGAACGCTACATTTATGCCTGAACCCAACTAGACCCAAAGGGCTTACATCTGGTCAGTTTCTCTCAACTTCATGGCATTTCAGTCAGGCCTAGTTAAAAAAAATTATAGCTCAAAACCAAAAGCATTAGGAGTACAGTTTAAACGATTTCTGAATTAAATCAGATACGTTTTGTTAAGATTATTTACCCCTTGGGTCAGTTTGGGTTCTGACAAAAATTATTTCGTGTTAGGTCAGGCGCAGCGAAAACATAAAACTTTATTTCCCCACAAAAACACTTAACACTTTGACGTCCTGGCAGGGCTTTCCGAGGCATTGCTGAGAGAAAGAGGCGGAAAAGAGAGCAGGAGGCAGCCACCATGATGGAGAGGTACCGTGTCCTGGCTGTCCTGTTCTGTCCTGTGTGGTGTTACAGTTTACCTACTGCACAGCAAAGAAATACCCTTCTTGACAAGTCTCATATCAAATTTTAAAATCTCTCTTTTCTTAATGGACCACTTGGCTGATTTTTAACCTTATCTCTATACTGTATACTGTAACAAGTGTCTGGGGCCTTCATTTACCTCAAATGCAGAGAGAACCAGGCCTCCTACTTTGCCTTTTTTTGTTTGATCCCTTAGTTAAACTACTGTCAATGAATGTCAACATTACCAGCACAGATGCTAAGCACTACAAGCATCATAATTCCTCCTGTTGGTGATAGGCTTTTAATTTGAAACACCTGCAGGAAATATTGAGTTTCATTGACAGTAATTTAACATCCCTCAACATCTGACGCTGTACTGATAGAATTAGGTCTGTAAAAATGTACATTATGGTGACTTTACCCTGTGTGCTACGGTACAGGTAATTCCACCACCCCACACTATGTTTTTTACCTGCACTTTATTAGCAACCGGCCTTTATTTGTTCTGGCTGACTTGTCCATCATTTTAACAGCTTTTAATTGGGAACTTACTTACTCTACAGGTGGACTTGAAATGGTGAACGTAGGTCAGTACAGTACATAGAGATAAGGTTGTGAATGTTGGTGAATACAAGTGAAACATTTTCCAGGCAGTTTAGGTTGGTAGTGGAGAATCCTACTCAGAGGACAGCAAAAACTTTTAAAAGAGGCAAGCCCACAAACAAAAAATAACACTAGTACTACTACTGATAATAATAATCACCATTGTTGTTATAATCATCATAATCCTTTAACATAATCTAGATATCAGAGCTGAAAGGCTGTAGCAAATATTTGAAAGAACACCCATGCCACATGACAAAATAATGGTAACTCTAAGTCTGCTTACTAGCTTTTTTCCAGAGCTCTCAATCACATCTCAAAGTCTTCACCATTGGATAGATTGCTCAGTTGCTAGGTCACATGATGAAGACAGTGAGATGTTGTTGAAATCTAATGTATGAAAGTATGATGGAAAGCCAGAAAGGACCATATGACCTAGATTTATTTATTATATCAAATGTTTTCAGTGCTTCCCAGCAGTATATAACAATAATATATACATATAAATATAATTAAATGAATGCAACTGGGACCCAGTAAGCAACATAAAATGGATGGATTACCCAGCTCCTGGAGCTAGCAGTAGTGTCATAGCTTTCAACAGGTCTGATGGTGCTGATTGAAACTGCACACAAAGGGATAGAACAGCCTCCTGTGCGCACAATCCACTGTCACAACAATTCCCCTTTTAGTTCATTGGTGTGTAACGTCTCCTGACAGCCAGCAATCGGATACAAAAACATTTTATAACCAAGATTACTGCCTACAGCAGGCAAGATACAATATTTTTAAAGGACGATTTTCTTTCATCTCGTCCTCTGTCATCTCTTATCACTAATCTCTATCAACAGATATCTGCATATGAATGCAGAATCTGTAGGCAAGGGACAAGATTTTGGTATCGGAAGCGTTCTGGTTTCCGTTTGTAGTCTGAGTAGTATTGACCAAGCACATTTGAGCAGGCTTTGGTTGCATGCAAGTAAACAGTTTGTATGGAGAGCAAAAGAGGTGGAATGCATTGGCCGAAATGCGATCTCGTAACCCATCGGCTATTGTCTGACAACGATTTAGCTTTTTATCAATCTCGGAACCCTAGAGATTAGCTTTTTATTAGCTTTTTTAAAATGTATCTGCATTCAAATTGTTGTCAGACGATAGCTGATGGGTTCCGAAATTGCTAATCGGACTGTAAACTATGAGCGGCGCATGGAAGAGGAAGTGTTGGCCCGGATATCCATCATCCAGATATCCGCTGGCTACAGCGGAAGGCCGGAAACATTGGCCGTTGCCCCCAGAGGCTAAATCATCATCAGACGATAGACGATGGCTCCCGAGATTGTCTCTATCACTAATCTAGATCCTCTCACTGCTTTTATGTTTACAGTTTGATACACAGACTCATGACACAAATAGTCATACACACAATGCAAACAAATTGCATTTGGTTTTGCCTCCATACCCTGCTGACTCTTCTTGTTCCACTGCTACCACATATTGGTGAACAGTTACTATGCTTTTACACAGGAAATGAAACATTCAACTTGCACTCCTGTCCTCAACTGCTGTTATAGGGCCATCACAAACCTTGCAACACTATCCTATGGTGTGTGTGTGTGTGTGTGTGTGTGTGTGTGCCGTGAATCCTCAAGGCTGTGGGCTGCAGGTTTAATCAGTGTTCCTCACTGAAGTGTAAAAGCGAGGTCTATCAATACAAGGCCATAGCTCTCTGCTCTGTGGCTTGCACTCAAAGTGAACAAATCAATAATCAATATTTGGCAATAGACCTCACATCCACCAAGACTGAGACATGCCATGTTTTTTAGTGTGTGTGTGTGTGTGTGTGTGTATATATACAGGGCTGTGTCAGAATGCAATGCTTTTAATAGAAAGGTACATCTCGGTTAGTTTCACAAATCGAATTATGCATGTTTGAATAAACGACATTTTTTTTGCAAAGCATTAGGAAAGGTCACAGTATTCATGCACACACACCGACATGAATTTGACTCAGTAGTCTTGATGCGCGGGTGTTAGTGATTTTAAAAGCTGTCACTCAGTAAGAAAATATAACGCTGGCTGACGGATGATGGATCCCCCTCTCCTCTGAGTCATCCCTCTATTTTAGGCTCTTCCTTGACGACTCCTGCTATCACCACTGACATGTCAACATTGTTCTTTGGAATGCCTTGAAACTGCACTCTGGATACAAAATATTTTGAGATCCACCCCAAAAAAAATGCATGTGGGAGGGTGCGTGCTTTGCATTTTTCTGTGACACTTCAATGAACCTCGCTGCCATTTGGTTAGGGTTACACTAATATATCAGGTTGATATTGGCTTTTTATTAATGAGACTAAGGCCTTTAGTTTGACGGGGATGTTCAGTGTTATGGAATGGCACAAACAAGCTAGCAATAACTGACTACAGAGGTGGGTCTTACATACCTGCAAACTAGTTTTGAATCAAAATATGTAATTCACGTGAATCGTGTAGATCCGAAGAGTTTTTTTTAGGGGGAAGAGGGGGGTCAAGTGGCCAGCGCAATTTCCCATAGATTGGGGTGAGAACAGCTCGTTTCAGAAAGCTGTTGTCACGTCGCGATCTTCTTCTCAGTAAAAGATCTTTGGTGAGATGTTTCGAGTCCTTTGGCCGATCAGAATCAAGATAACTGCATCGTCTTCTTTTCTGTGGATGTATAAAGACAACTTTTCGTTGCTGCCAACAACCTAATATGCTGTTTAACTAACTTAACGTTAGGTAACTAGTTTCTAAAATAACGTTAACTTGCCAAATCAAGTTGAAGTGTGTTGTGATCATTTTTTCCTAACGTTACCCCATCAAATCTTTCCCAACCTGTTTATAATGGAAAGCTTGCCAGCTTGTTAGCACGTCAGCTAACGTTAACTTCATTACGTTACAGTTCAGAATCAAAAGTTTGTTAACTCCCACTGCATCCGTATTGTTATCCGATTGTAATGTCCATCATTGTCGTAAGTTACGTGGGAAATAAAAACGAAACCGTAAGGAAACACCGGCTCTGGCGGATCATTTAACCTTGACGGATGCAGTTGGGGTTAGCTTTAACAAACTTTTATAATAATGAAAAAGGAGGCCATGAAGCCAGCTGATAATATCTAGACAATTATTTTTCAGAATGAGAAAGTTTAAAGAAGAAGATGCTATTTATGTAGTGCAGCTTGACTCAGGGCTGAGGTGCAGATGGAGCTGGGCCTGGCTAAAGGTTGAGGCGAAAAAAGGAGGTGAAGGTAGTCCAGCACAGCTTCCCGCTGTCACAGTATTTAAAAACAAAATTGATAAAGCGGGGTTTGCAAAATGCAGCCTCTGCACAAAAGAAATCAATTACAGGAACAAGGGCTCTCATGCCCTCTTGGCAGATGTTGTCTTTTCCCTTTATTTTCTTTTCAGAGTGCACCAGAATGCTTAGTTTACATGTTAAACTCACAAAACAATTCTTCTGGGGGACGATGCCCCCAGACACCCCTACAGGGGTTGAGTTTACAAACATGTCACGTTTTTCACCTCTTCTGAGTTTGCAGGTCTGGTCTTATTAAAAATAATGAGTAGTGGGGTTGTGGACCAGCTCTATCAGTTGTCACGAACCTTATCACAATTTCATAAAGCTTTGTTCCACATGACTACATTATTAGCCTGTAAACTCAACAAGTCATGTTTAATTGGGTCCAATATCACCTTCATAACAAGGAGAATGTCTCCTACAACATCAGAATAGCATTTCAAATGTTTTATATTGTTACCGGATGAATGAACTTAATGGTTTGTGGATTAGTAAGATTGTCATTGATTTCTTGTCTGTCCATTACCTACCGGCAATCCATTGAAGGTAGTGCTGGGCGATATGGCCCAAAATGCAGACTAAAACAGGATTAAAATGTCTTAAAGTGCAAAAATACTTTCACCAGTTTCAAGACTGTCATCTTTTTGCATATTCTAAAAATACAGGTTGTCCCACAGAGCTATGGCCTGTCAGTACCAGATGCTTCAACTAAATAGAGCACCGAAATCCAGTTTAATAATCAGTTTCTGCAAAAAGTCAGCACACTGATTCATCTGTTCTTGCTGTTTGTGTTTTATGACATTGGCCTCATTTTAGCAGACAGCTGGCTAGCTAACCTTAGCTACCAAACTATATAGCAGGGACAGACTAAACAAAGCAGAATCCATGGCTTCATTTCAAACATGTAGTGTAGTTTTTTCAGTCTCTTCCCCTTGCAAATGTGACCGTTAGATCTCCAGAGCCAGCTGGAGTCACAAGACACACGTTAACTGTAACTGGTTAGCATATAGTGCAACTATTTACATTGCAGTTTACAGGACTGTCGTGACTCAAGACAATTAATGTATGACAATTTAAATGAATTTAATTAATTCCATATATCGTCCAGCTCTAATTTAAGGTGTACTCCAGTGATTGCACAGACAGATTTTTTTTTTTAAAAATCAATCTCCGAAACCGCTGAATCCTAAATTTCCATAGTACAACTTAATAGCATCTCTTTGTTAGACCCTCCCTGCCTGGTAAAAACCCATGTAATTCAAACTCCACGCTCCCAGTTTGTAACGGAGGCTTTCCATTAACGATGTGTAGACTATGCTGAGATAACCCCTGATGACATCACTGGGGTTATTTTCTCTGACTTTAGAAGGTCCTTCCAGAGCCACAAAAACCACTATACAATTGTTTTCACAGGTGGGTTAGTGTTCCTAATTATGAGTAAACTGATTTTCACATGTAAAATCTGCGGAGTGCCCTTTAATCCACTATTCATTTGAGCACCAGCTGAGGCTGTGTGTACTTTCTGTAGTTAGCTTAACTTAAAGAGTGACAGGTTCAGGGATAAGTGACAAAAATTTAAGTGAGCGCAAGGCCCACTTGCACTACACTCAACCGTCCCTTAGAGTGTGTCTCTATTCTGTTTCCTCTCCTGTTTCTCTTTTCTTATTCTCTCACTGTCCCACTCCTTTTCTCCAGTGGTAAGAATCATCATGAATCATACAATGCCTTTGTTGAAAAAAATCAAATGCAGGCATTTGTTTGTGATCAGGGGTACAACCCTATGCAGAAGTAATGCCAGGCAGGCACCCAGCTGTGCAGGGAGAGAAAGGGAAGATGAAGACTAACGCGCTAGCCAGCCGGGAACATTCTAGCGTCAGTCAGTAACACTCATGGTCCCAGTAGCTCCCCGAGCTAGCAAGTTTGCAAACTGTCAGTTAGCAAGCTCATTAGCTTGGTCACAATGAGTTCACACAGTTTATTCAAAAGACGTACATCAACTCCTGTCTCATCATAAGTGTCTAAAAGATATGCCTCTATCCTACATCAAAGATGCACCAGACTAAGAACTTCCACTCAGTACAGGTCAGTGCAGCAATGCTTTCAGTGACATTAAGCACTGAGGTAGCTCCAGTTTGTGCATCTTATGTATTAAGTCACTTGGCGATCTTTGTACCTGGATTATTTAACAACACTTGACACGGTTTTGAAGGCATTTCCAGAATCCTCAAGGAATCTTCTAACCATCTGGATGAAAAATGACTCCACCTGCTGCACACAAAAAAACAAACAAAATTTAACTCCTTTCCCAACTTGCGAGCCTGTTTTCTATTCAGATAGCCGGAAATTACATATCTCCTTACTTGTTTTATATGACACAAGTAAAATATGAACGTGTTATTTTATGTATTTTTCTTTCTATTAATTGTGTGAATGAGAAAATAGAAATATAACTGATATTAAAACTTGTTTAATTTTATGCACATTAAGCAAGTATATAGATCATTTCCAGCTACCATCATTGTTTGGATAAGGAAATAGAGTAACTGCAACTTGCAACTTTTTTATTGTGCAGCAGATTAAATATTTTTTTCAGTCAAATGATTAGGGTATTGCAGTATTGCATAGTATTTGTTTTTCAGAAAACATTATGCTTTATTTTAATACATGAGAGGCACAAACTGGGACTTTGAGGTACTCAATGTATGCTAACACATTAGCATGTGCACAAGATGGAGCTACCTACTGGAGACACAAAGCTGATTTTGGTAGCAATCTTCTTGTCACAGCTCTGGCTAGGATCCAGAATTGCTTTTTTTCTGTTTTCTATCCATCTGTGTTTGGAAGCTGGATACATTCTTTTATTCTCTGGCTCTGTTCCTCTGTTCTGTTCATCATTCTTGATGTTTCTGTCTCCTTCTTCTCTTCCCTAAAATGGTAGAAATTTCCGTAAACACCTTAGGATGGTTGGCAGCCGCAGGATGAAGGTCCAGAGTAAGTCTTTCAGTGTATCTGTATGCATGTATGTGTGCTGATGTCAGTACGTTTTCATTCATTCATGCTCCACAGTGTGTACCATCATAACATCAGAAATGAGGTTCATCAGAATTTATTTGTGCTTTATGCATGGAGCAACAGTACTGTGCATGTTTATAGGAATATTGTGTTAGAGTATGTTTATGAATCAGATATGTCATCATAACCTTATTCCTTAAAATACTTGTTGATGGTAATTTGGTCAGTCTACAATAACACAACTGAAGTGTTTAGAATGGTGTATGATGTGACTGTGCACTTAAATTTGCTTTAGAAAAAGAATTGTCATTTTTGTCATATTGATTGTGTACTGGAAAGTTCGAAGCAATTTGTATCTAACACTGATGAATTGAGTGCCATTTAACTCAGCACTTCCATACATTTGTTTGAGTTGATTTTGAGTAAAATGTATGGAGTAATTCAAGTAAAAATGCCAAATGTCTGCTGGTTCCAGATTCGTAATTGTGAGAATTTGCTTCTCTTTGTCTTTGTCGAAATGTGATAGTAAATAAGAAATATTTTGGTTTTGAACCGTTGCTCGGACAAAACAAGGAATATGAAGACGTCATCTTGAGCTTTGGGAAATTGTGATGGGCATTTTTCTTCATTTTCTAACTAAGGTTTAATCGATTAATCGAGAAAATAATTGTAAGTTGCAGTTCTAGTCAGAAATGTGCTCTGTTGCACCTGTAACCACACCCAACAGTGATGTCATGATGTACTGACACACCTGGAGTACACCTGTACATCATTGCAACAAGGTGGGAAGTTAGGCCAACAAAATCTTGATATTTATCTGGTGTTGAGTTGCTAAACACCAGAACTTTTGTTAGATTTGAATTACAATTAGCTTGGATTCAATAATTCTGACAATGTTGTAAAATAATAAAACAATATCGTCATTTCAACACAATACAATTTCAATTAAAATCAATTAACTACATTTACCAACTAGCTCTATGTTAACTTAAAGGACTAAGGTCAGTTTTCTGACAGACACTTGAATCAACAGGACAGAACTCTTGATTTCTGGGGTTGATGTTCCTCTAGAGAGTGTGTATGTGTGTGTGAGTGACTCTCTTCCCCCCTAACTCCATCAGCCTTCGCCGACCGCCGAGCCAAGAGTTTCAGCCGCTCGTGGAGTGACCCCACCCCTGTCAAGCCTGACTCACTGCATGACTCCAGAGACAGTGAGTCAACACTCTCTCAATCACTCACGCAAACGAATAAAAACACAGACACTTACTCTGCATAGTACTTACATGCATGCTTATATAAAGACACTTACGCTCATGAACATATAAGCACATGACTCTAGAGACAGTGCATTTTTACTTTATACACACATTCAAGTATGCAGACACGTTAAAGCTACAGACACACACAAAACAAACACACGTGCATCTACACTTATCCCCGGAGCGATACATAAACACAGATAGACTGACAGATGCACTCTAACACACACATGCAAACACATGCAATCTCTTATTGTTGTTTTTCACTGTCAATGTGTGTCTACAGTTTATCTGTTTACAGTATGTGCTGCCTGTATCTCCACTCTGCCTGTATGTCCACTTCTACTCTGTGTATCTGTACTTGGCTGTTGCCATCCATCCACACAGCCATCCTCATTTTTCAACCTGTTGTCCATCTGCCTGATGCTTTGTGTTGTAGCTGTCTGCAACTGGCTGGGTGCATAAGGAGAGTGTTATTGTATCATTTTGTGTCATCTGCTGTCTGATTTTAACTCCTCCGTACCTCCCCTCTGTGCTGGAAAAAGAAAATAACAGGTGCAACGCTTTTAAATGGAGCACCCTCCTCTCTAATCTTGTTTGTGTTATCCTTTCATCTCGCCCTTTGTTCCTGTGTGTGTGTGTGTGTGTGTGTGTGTGTGTGTGTTTGTGTGCCAGGTGGCGAGCTTCAGACCTCCTCAGGGACACTAGATGAAGGGCTGGATGAGGACGCTGACTGGGAGGAGGAGAGGGAGATGGAGAGAGTGGCCTGTGAAGGAGAGGACTTCATCCCACCTAAAATCATGGTGAGGATTCCGGCAATCGATTTTCAAGTTGACTTTGAACTTAAACAATAAATATATAATAAAGTTCTTCATGCCCTATGCAGCCAAGGCTATTGAGGTTTCTCTGCATGTTTCCTATTTTCCACAGTTGATATCCTCCAAGGTCCCAAAGGCAGAATATGTTCCCAACATCATTCGTAGGGACGACCCCTCCATCATCCCCATTCTCTATGTGAGTAGCAGAGATTGACAGCTTTACACCACTATTGTTATTAGGTTTAAGGCATTAAGTGCTGTATTTATTTATTAAGTCCGTCATTGGTTGCAAAGAAATAAAACACAACGTTTTCAAATGGATGAAAAATAGATACAACATTGCTTATTCTTACATCCTTACCATGAGGTACCAGATCGGCCTCATTGTGGCACCAGAGAAAAGGCCAAGTTGTTACCTACACTGTGGCCATTTTAGGACACCTCAGACTCAGCCTACCAGGCTTAGCTCTATATTGTCAGACTTGATTGAACTTTTATCAGTCTGAGCTGTACTTGGTCTCCTTCAGCTTGAAGTACAGCTGAGGCTGATGAGAATTTGAATAGCTTTAGAGGTATTCTGTCAGATGAAGTCAGGTGATCACCAACATTATTAGGATTCATCCTCTGGGAGCCATGAATGTCTGTGCCATATATCATGGCAATCCATCTAACACCTGTCTGGATACTTTTAAAAAGATTTACTCCACCGATTTAGCATTGCACTACTATAACAATGTCGGACTGATGATAGACAGGTTTAAAAAAAAAGATCAAAATCGATGCAGCAGAACAGGAAAAAGAACAAAACACTGGAGGTTTGTAGTGAGATGCAGCATTCTTTGAAGCATTGCCAAAACCCAATCACTTGTGTTCGGACACAAGATGGACACAAATCCATTCTTTCTCTCTCATAATTTTTTGTAGGTTAAAACAAGCACATATTTATGCATCCAGCAATACAGTGTATAAATATAAATGAATGATCATTTTAGGGCAGTGGTTCCCAACCTTTGTAGCCAAGCTAAAGATGGCAATGTCGGTCTCTCAGATGGTTGGTTGGGCAGTCAGTTGATCAGTCCATCACTTTGGTCCAGACTGAAATATCTTAACTTGCCATTAAATTTTGTACAGACATTTGTGGTTCCTGGATGATGAATCCTAATGACTGTGACAATCCCCTTTTCCTATAGCGCAGGTACATTTTGAGTGAAATGTCTCAACAACTATTGGTTGACCTGCCATGAAATTTGGTACACACATTCATGTTCCACACAGGATGAATTGTAATGACTTTGGTGATCCCTTGACTTGTCATCTAGCGCCATCATCAGGTCATCATCGGCTTTCCTATCACTGTTAATCACGGACGACCCCTCAGATTTACCTTTTAAACCCTTGGAGGGGCCCTGTTGGGAACCACTTTTCTGCGGAATAGAGATTTAATGTTGATGATTGAGGAATTTAAGTTTATTCTGCTGTTGTTGTAAGTCACTCTTCGAAAGTCTAGTGGACTGTAATTGTGAAAGAGTAAAACCAGCACGCATAGAATAATAGCATTTATGGATGTAAATGAACTGTGTAGAAAATCAGCTGGCCGTTCAATTTGATGAAATAATAATTCTGTTTTAATCTTCCTTTTAAAGGACCATGAACATGCCACGTTTGATGACATCCTCGGTGAGTATGACGTGTTTTAATTTTAAACGTTAGCTCTTAGAAAATTACTCTCCTAGTGTAAATGTGGAAAAGATGAGGGTGGAATAAGTTTCAGCTTGCTGGAGTGTTGAGATGACTCATTGTTTTTGTACTCGTGTGTGTGTGTGTTTGTGTGTGTGTGTCAAGGGACAGCCAATTTATGTGTCTCATCATTACAGCTGAGTGGGAAAAGTGACACCTCTCCTTCTCTCTCTCTCTCTCTCTCTCCCCCTCTCTGCCTCTCACCCAGAGGAGGTCGAGAAGAAGCTGACTGCCTACAGAAAAGGCTGTAAAATCTGGAACATGCTCATTTTTTGCCAGGTGAGTGACAGGAGAGACAGAGAATAATTGTGACATTATTGGGTCAGGTTTTCCTTTATTTCCTTTTCTTCGTTGGGTTGCAATAAGTTAGGTTAGTACTCTGTAACTAGTAATTATGGATTGAAGGATAAACTGGTATCAGCTGCTAAAGATATTAATATTTTTATAAAATACTTTGCTTTACAAGAATTGACATATTTAAAGTTTTATATCATATTTTGTGACAAATGTTGGCTGCTGGCTGCTTAAATAAATTTAAAAAAAATCCATTATTTTTATCGTTTAATAGAACTACAGGCCAAACACAAGTAGTTTAAGGGTGTCTAGTTTCACAGTGTTAAACTGGTAGCAATGGCTGATGATGCGCTGACACAAACCGCAAGCTGGGTGCGATCCTGATGGGAGTATGTTATGAATATTCTACCTTCACCCCCCATTGTACAGAGAGCCTCTGGATAGGTTGCACAGACACACAGTCCCTATAATATTATACACTTGTACTGATTGGAGCCCCAAAGTGCTTTTATTTCATAATGGCATTTTTCCCAATAATACTTTTATTTCATGTAAAGTTTTATTTCATAATCTCACGTTTCATGGCAGTGGTGTTGTAAATGGTAAATGGACTTATATAGCGCTTTTCAACCTTAACGGTTCCTAAAGCTTTACAGATTGGTCTCATTCACCAATTCACACACAGGTGCTGGCCTTATGAAATAAAAACAGACTTTTGAAAAGGGGATTTTTGTAATAAAAAAGTATATTGTGAAATAAAAATGAACTCCTATAAGACTGTTATTATGAAAATAAGAAATATTAAATAACATTTCAAAATAATGATTTCTGAGATAATTTCAGAAATTATTGTTTCATTTATATACTTTGCGCAATTTATTAATCTGATTATTTTTTAATTATGTATTCAATATTGAACACTCTGTGGCTCCATAATATAGTAAAAAAAAAGAAAACAAGCTACAACAGAACATGTGTTACTATATGACACATGAAAACAAACTAAAATAAATAAAAAAAATAGATGTGGGTAAAATCACTGTTAAATACAGAGATGACAGAGAAATATCATAGGAACATTTTAAGCTTTTTGAGCTTAACACACTTTCAGATCAGATACAGTATGTTCTAAGTTACTGTAGGGACATAAAGTGAAAATTGCAGGGTCTGACATGATGTGATAAGTGAACTAGTGCTCCAGACTTGCTCTCATTTGTAGTCCTGTTGAATAATGTAACACCTCCCCTGCTGCCTTGACGGAATATATTAGGCATAATCAATATCAAATATCATGTTTAGGCTTGTTATTCTTATGCACATGGAATTTAAATTGATTAAATAAGCCACTTAATGATACAAGATGCTGAGACACATTTTCTTAGATATTGGACCCAGTGTTTCTCCTCAGATTTCTGTCAGCAGCTGGAGGTAAATATTTAGCTTGTCTGGTGGTACCACCAGCTTTACACATGCTGCTCCTTCCACAAGCCCAATACCGCTGTGAAACTAGAGGCCTTAAACAATATTTTAATTATCATTTCATTACTATTCATTTTGAAGGCAGTGTAGCGTCCCCAGCTGAAGCAATGGCCAACTCTAAAACTGATGGTCCATGAAGATTTTATTTCCAATACACATGGTACCATATTCATGAACACACTGTAAGAGCTGAGTGGGAAAACATAATACATAATACAGCACATTTTCATGCTCACAAAGAAAAACAATAACCATAAAACTTCATAATGCACTAAAAGCAAAATTCGACAATAATTCTATACTGTTGATGTTAGCTAGGCTATCTGTACCTTTACTTGATGAATACAAAACAGGCAGTCAGCCTTAGAAAAACAGTTAGCCCATGCTACAAACTACACACAAAATGAAAATGATCCACAAATACATTCACAAAGATTTGCATTAGCTTACTTTCATATAAAGGCTGCAAAGTATTACATCATGGACAAAGGGCTAGGCTAAGCTAGTAGCTTAAATGTAACTAGTGCTAGCATAATCTCCTCACTACACACTCAAACAAATAAATACATATAACGTTTTTTACAGGTGCAAAGCATTACCAAATTTCTCATAGCAAACAAAACTCAAACCTTGTTCACTTTCCAGCTAGGTGCTAGCATTTTGCATCAAACCACGAGCATTTCCACAGCCTTGCATTTCAAGTCATTTAGTTCTGTCTCATAAGTTCTCTCATGTTGCGTCTTGCCAAGGAGAGTGGGAAGACTGCCTTATATAAATAAGAGCCCAAAACGTTGTCAAAAACAAATAGTAAAATCATCTAAAAGGGTCATTTACAAGCAGTGAACAAAGTTTTACATTAGCTTCTGTTTTGTCAAACATTACAGTGTTTTGGTTGTATTTTACTACTTTTCACTGCTGAAGTTTGGTCCTCAGTCCAGTCTCATATCTGGTCAAAAGCATTTTGGGATTACACACAACTTCAACCACACTCATACAGTTGCATACTGTTATCAGTCTTTCAGACTGTTTCAATTCTACAGCATATGAAGGAATGAGGTGACTTATATTTACTAGGATCCATAGTAACACAAACACCTTTCCCCAGGGAGGTCCAGGACATCTGTACCTGCTGAAGAATAAAGTCGCCACCTTTGCAAAGGTGGAGAAGGAGGAAGACATGATCCAGTAAGACTTGCTTCATTTTGTAGGTGTATTTGTTCAGGGTTGGGGACATCACCAACCACAGGAGTTAAATGTCATTCAGTCAAAGGAGTTTCAGCAGATTATTCAGTCCTAATTTAAATAAATCCTTGCGTGCTGAAGTTGTTAGTCATTAGTCACATGTTTAGTGTAATGTATAATGAATGGATTTGGATGATAGAGTAACAAATCATACTGTACATACACAAACTTACAGCGCTAACATTCCTATCAGCCGTGCTCTATTAGAAACGTAAGCAGTTCAAGAGAAAGAAATGAAAGGGTGGTTCAAAAATCCAGCTTTTCATTTTACCTACATTTTACATTTGGTGGCATAAAGGCATGCAATGGAAATCTTGAAACCATAAAGTGCCTGTAAATTGTGTTTAGAATTGTGACTACCATGCGGTTACTCATTCCCACTTTCACCAAACCATCATCCAGTTTTGACCCTGAACCTCTCACTAACTCATTTCTCTCATTTCCTCTGCTGCTCGTGCCCATTTGTTGTTGCTTTCCTTAACATCTCGCCTCTTCTCGCATGTCCAGGTTCTGGCGGCGGCTCAGCAGGCTGATGAGCAAGCTGAACCCGGAGCCCAACCTCATCCACATCATGGGCTGCTATGTGCTGGGGAGCGCTAATGGAGAAAAGGTAGTTGTGTCTTTGTGTTCTGAGTCACGACAAGCCTCGAGAACAAATACAACTCCCACGCTCCGCTAGTTAGTGCAAAAGTTTACTTAAAATGTCTGCATGCATATGCATCTGCATGCTTACTCATAATCACAAATATGCATACACATGCTCGAAGCCATATGCTGTCTATGGCACCTTGCAGATAAATCATTTAGGCAGTCTGTTGGCTTTGCCTCTTGATTTCGCAGTCTCGTAGTGTCTAATGAGGTAGACACAGGAGCTCTTTTTGCATATGCATGGTAAAATAATGAAAGAAGGAGCATTTTTTGTGCATGCAAAAGATAAAATAATGCATAGGAAAGGGATTTTTTAATGAATCATAGTGGTAAGTGTATGAAGCATGACCTTACCAGCGCCTCCTGCTGCCTGGCTGCAGCTCTGATCCTGCTGTCAAGCTGCCACACAGCACAGGCGGGGGGGGGAGGACAATGAAGAAGAGGACGCACACACGCAGCACTTTAGAATGACAGGAAAATAGACTCCTTGACACTCACTCAATTAACACATACACACACACACACACACGCACCCACTCACCTTCGCTGCAATTACACGCTCACATTTACTCACACTGGTTCCTCCTGCAGTACTCCTGCCACAACCCTTCCACCCCCACAGAGACTGATACACACTGGCTATATGCAGACACACACACGTACAGCATATGCACATGAACATGCCCACACACTAAAATATTCATACTTTCTCATGCAGCCACATCTAGAACCACTCTACTACTGCTCCTTATGATTGCTTACTGCAATACCAGTGATTGTTCTGCACTTTGGTGGTGAAAACCCATGTAGCGCTACTCCTGCCCACTTCACGCAGAAGTCTGAATTTGAAATGAATTCCTGTACTATCAGAGATGGGTGCAGCGTAAAGGCCATTTAATGCATATTGTATGCTTTTGTAGCTCTTGACCTTAATGCTTAGAAATGAAGTGCTTAATGCAGTATAAAGCTGCTAGGGCAAGACACTTGAGAGAAAAGCCACGAAATGGATGTTGTCTGAGGAACTGATAAACCTTATAGTGGTGCCACATGTGGTAAATTAGTAATATAGAATTTGATTATACGTAGTATAATAATTTCAATAAGTCATTGAGATGACAGGCAGCCTCTGCAATGCAATTTGTATTGCATGGCGCATTTAGTAAAACATGTGCTGGGTTAGTGGTGGTTGAGATCTCAGAGCACTGCAACATAAGAAAACACATGCAAATAGAAAACATACAAAACATCTTCACAGCTCTGACAATATGTCACATTATGAAAAAAACAAATAAAACACAAGCAGATTAAGAGACACATTCACCAATTTGACAACACATTGGTAGCATAAAGGGACAAGCTGCAAATACAAAAATCACAATGCAAATTCAAAGAAGCTTTATTGGCATGACAGGTCAGGAATCTATATTGCCAATGCGGTACAGAAATACAATCTAATAAAGGCATTAAATAACATAAATAATAAAAACATGCATAAATTACATACAGGTGTTATTACTCAAACATTTACTATATACTTTTCTCCCCACATAGATAGGGCAGTTTCTGAAGATCGGGAAGATGGATAAACTCAGGATACATATTTATTTTTTCAAAGAAAACCTCTCTCAAATCCTTATATTTCTCACAGTATAATAAGAAGTGAGATTCTGTCTCAACCTCTCTTTTATGACAAAGTGAACACAGCCAGCCTGTGCCTGTTCTCGGCGGCCTGTTTCTATGGACATGCTGTGTCCACTGAGTCTGTAGATTGTCAACGTTTACCGTTTTCTATCAGTCACTGTGGTCAGGTACTCTGCCACCATGTACTCTCTGTTTAGGGTCAAATAGAATTCTAATTTACTTTTTTTTATATATATCATTTTCTTTTTGTTTTGAGATGATTTGGTTGGGCCAGATAGTCCTGAAACCCTGGTGTGTGTGGGCAGAGTTTCAGGACCAGCTGGCAGAGAGGACTCTTATCTTTGTTCAACTCTTGGCACTGAGGGGCCTTGTACTGGTAGGAGTCGGGGTCGCTAGATAGGAGGTGTTCGCTTTTGAATTTTAATTACAATGCAAATAGAGAAATGCTGCAAGTTGTACGGAAAAACAGAACTAACTAGAAGTTTCCAGGGGACACTAAAAAGTGATACACACACAACACAAGTTATTAGCAAAAGGCTAACTAAAACTAAAATAAACATTGTTAGCTTGCTTGCTAACTATTTTCGAACAACATTAGTCAGGTTTCCATCTAAATGAAATGCAAACTTTAACCAAATTTCCAAAAAGATCAGGCAAAAGAAAATGCCAATCCACTGCCATTATATGAATGTTAGGAGTTGGGCACATCGAGATAAACAGAATTAAAACTAGGAGGCTGATGTAAACAGGTTTTGCCATTTGGCTGCTTCTAATCACAGTGTGACATGAACGTGGCAGTAAAAATAGAAAGTAATGGAGTTTATGGGAACTGTAGTTTTAATGAGGAAATGACAAGCATTAACAATTCAGTGAACTGGCCTGCCACTGATCTCCACCATGATCTTATTTGTTTACAGTGATTACAAGGTGATGAAAATGATATATTAATGTTTCATCACAACAGCCATTGTTTGCTTGGGCCTTGGGCCTGTGCCTTCTAGGTACAAAGAAGTCAGTGCACAGTGACAGTAAATGTAACATTTGGCATCTTCTCCACAGTGATTCGGTACAAGTCACACGAGGAGGGGGATGAACAGAGAAGAGCTTATTCGCTGCATTTAACAATTTTCCCGCTGCAGTTGGCTGGGTGCGCCCCTGCAAGCTCAGCTGGAGAGCCACTATTAATAGACTGACTGACTGAGCTGCCTTCAGATGATGCTCCACTCCACTCCACCCAGCATCGCTCCTTACAGCACTGCTATCAGCCATCTTACACTGCAAAAAAATCAGACATTAGAAATCATTTGTTTTCTTTCAAAAAGAAGTTTTTAGTTGTCTGCAGTGTAAATCAAGTAGTAGCTTTCTGGAATAAAGTCACATAATCTCATAACCATTTATAAGATGCAAGAGGTCAATGGTTAGAGGTCATAGTCACTCACTCGGTACTTTATTCAGTTTTAAGATCATACTTTCCTTGAAACAAATGTCTTGTCTTGAAAGTCTGGAAAATGCTTAATTTTAACCATTATGTTTTCAAGGTTAGGAATATGCTTGAATTTGAATATACTTGATTTTCATCATAATCTGGTGTTTCCTCATCTACACAATCACTCATGGAAACCCAAAATATTTTAATATTTGAAATGAAACGATCCCGTCATCACATTTGTTTGTTGTCTCCTGGCATTTATAGTAACAATTAAAGGCTTTCAGAATCTGGACATTTTTGGTTTAGGTACCTTGAAAGTGCTTGAAAAGTGCTTGACTTTTACTCTTTAAAAAGTGTACGAACCTGAACTAGCCCTCAGATGACTGGAACATTAGAGCAACATGATCTAAAGACAATACAAACCACAAGGAAGGTGATTTTTAAAAAACATTAAAAACGATAAATCAGAAATGTTTTTTCTCCATAAAATATATGCTTTTCAAAACCTGTATTTAGCCTTACTGAATTAAACAAAGCACCACACATTTGACAAACCTGTTTCAGAGTTACAGACCCAAATAATGTCAAGATCCATAATCATTGTGGTACGATTACCAGTCGTAATAAACTTTAAACGCTCTTACATAACAGCAGCAGGGTGGGTCCAAATATCGACTCTGTCAAGCCCCGCTGTTGTTGACACCTTGTCATTTGGCCACGCTCCTGAGGCCATATGGCACTGCTAGCTTCAGGCTTCAGCACTGTTGGTGCTGCGTAACAGGTCTGCTATTGGGAAGATGACCCACTGGCTCAGGCAGAAAAGTTATGGATTAATTTGATTGTTGGAAAAAAGTATATCCTCATTGAAGTTAATATTTTCAAATTCCATTTTAGTCAACTCTTTTTCATCAAAAATACATAGACATTTAGTCACAGGTTTTGTTTCATAAAGTGTTTTGCGTCATCAACGTCTTGTCTTCGTCATGGAAAACTAACACTATTGTTGACTGACCTTAATATAGACAACCTGGTGGCTACACCCATTTTAAATGGTTATGGACCCCATACTGTACATGCACAGTATAACAGAAAAACCAGCTTCACAGCAAATGTGAGATTTAGTTACGTTTAGTACATTTAGTTACATTTAGTTATGATGACATTCCTGTTAACACCCTTCAGCCTCCTTTCCCCTGACACCTACTTTAAATCTGGTTACCCTGTAAGTACTCACTTAGTGTAACAATAGCACATCATTATTACTGCATTAGCATTTGCGTCGCTGACCCCAACATTGAAAAATCATGCTCTATTGATGGCCTGCTACTGTAAAGCCTCAGGGAAATGCTGAGTTCAAGCGCCAGAGCAGATGGCATTAGCAGCACACGTAGGCTGCATCGAATAGTCTAGTTTGCTTAGAAAGGTTCCTAACTGAGTGAAATGACCCAGGAGTATCAGCCGGAAGTGGAAGCCATGATAAGAGCTGGTAGAATTCTCTAAATGCCAAAGAAAGGTGCTTGAGTGCTTCCTTTTTTATCTCCTTTAGCATAGGATGCACTGGACTATAATTACCAAAGGAAAGGAGATCACGTCGTCTCACAATTCCAAGTTGCGGCAAGAACATTTAAAGCAGGGGTTATCAAACGTATTACTCAAAGGTCCGCATCTGATTTTTATTTAAGGTCAGAGGTCCGGAATGATTGGCAATAACAAAATAACATTTAACATGAACTCACTTGTAACTTTTAAGCAACATACATTCAAGTTCAAGACAGGATAGTCAAAATACATTTGAGCTTAGTGGGAGAAATGGCATTGTTTGCAATCAGTTGCTTGAACCTAGACACAAAAGGTGTGATTGCCAGACGGAGACACTGATCCAGATGTTCATTGGTAAAGCTGCTGTGGTATGAATTTTTCACCACATTGATTGTGGAGAAAGCAGACTCACACCGGTATGTGGAACCGAACGTGGTGAGCATAAAGATGACCACTTTCTGAAGGTTGGGAGAATGTTCTGCTGTAACCATCTTTGTCCAGAAGGTCACAGGGTCACAGTTCATTTCACTCAAAGCCCCATTCTCCTGCAGGTCAATCAGTTCTGTCTGATAAGATGCAGCACTTGCCCAACTTGGCAACCTCCCAATGACGACAACACTCCAGGAAGTAAAATAGTCCAGGACACAACCCCTGTGAAACCACGTGTTGTTTTTACACTTTTTTTGTGTTTTTGTACGGATTCACAAACAAGACATAACGTGTTAGTCAGTGAGCTTTTGTTAACTTTGGACAGAGACAGGCTAGCTGTTTCCCCCATTTCCAGTCTTTGTGCTTAGCTAAGCTAACCAGCTGCTGGCTCTTGCCAAGAAAGCAAATAAACATATTTCCCAAAAAAACAGATATTAGAATTGATATTAGATATTACATAAAGAGTACAAAACCGTGAAAGAAATAAGCTATTTTGTACCATAGAACAAAATTAATTCTGCCTACAATTCAGCATTCCCTCTATATTTGGATAAATATACATGTCCTCACAACTGAAAATGTTGCAAAGAATAAAGGGGCCCAAAATCTTCATAAATATACACACAGTTCCTCTATAGAGTCAATTGTTCTAATGGTAAAAACAGTGAAAATTGATCAAGGAAAAACTGTAAATGTTGAAAGTTTTTCCTCCAAGATAACAAAATACATTTCTTTGCAAAATAAGACCAATGAGCATCCCACATTTTCTGCTATCTAGAAAAGATTCGGCATGACTCGACCAGAAATGGCCACCATATCTAACATGGTTTTAGTGAAAGCATGAATAGCTTTTCAAAAACAAACCTCATTTTCAAAGTGCCAAAAGATGCACAAATGTTCCTTCTTTGCTTTTACATCTGAGGCACTGTGGGGAATTATCTTTAGAGATCTAACGCATCCTTACTGGAGTGAGATAAAGAAAAATATGAATACGTTTAATTTTGGTACATGAAAAATGTATTATTAGGCATGACCATATATCTTCATCTAAGCCAAATTTTAAACAGAGCTTTAAGCAGCCAGTGAAGAGATTCAACATTTAGACAGAAAACCATACAATTCTCTGATTTTACCTTTGATTTCGAAGGCATTAATCATTTTCTCCTCTAATTCTGTTGAACTGTTTTTTTTTCTTTAATGGTTTACAAGGCAAAATTGATTAAAAAAAAAAAATATATAGGTAGCATCATCATATCAGATGTAAAACACAGACCTAAATTATAGAGATACCTAGTCATACACCTTTTTAAAATAGACATGTACATAAGAAAAATGTAGCAAATCACTTTTTGAATAAATAAATAGAAAGATCGTTGTTGTAATTCTCTCTCACTCTTTAAAATAAACACATTTTTATGGGTTTTTTTACTCAGAAACTCTGAGAAATCTTATATTTTCCTTCAAGCAAGCAAAACCATTCCTCTTTGAACTGACGGATGCACAGCTAGCCTTCTGGAGATGAGAATATCATTTGGCTGCTAGGCTCCATGTGTGATGGCACACCAGCTGGCCCTGGACCAGACCCCGGGAGTGAGAGGAGGGACAGGGAGGGACAAGCTGGATGGGGGTGTCATCAGGTCTGACAGGCTTTCAGATGCACAAATAAACACGTGTGTTGTAGATACACGCAGTAGGTAATGGAAGGGTACAGTCGATGTGTTCATCTTGTGTTTTTCCAGCATAAAACTCTTTGCAAAGAACAAATAACAAATGTCAAATCCATTGGTGATTTGGGAGCACAGGCATATGGTGTGTCCCATTTCAGGGGCTGCCATCTATCAAATCCACATTTCTTATTTAATTTATTGGTTTATTTAACAGACACAGTGCACATTAATAACATTGGCATAAATTTGCCAGAGTTAGCCAGGAGGATGTTTTTCATCCTCAAAACAAAATCAAAACAGAATATAAGATTAAAATGAACACTGACCATCACCATCATGAGATTTGGTCTTTGAGGTTTGTTGGAGCTACTGATGCTGCTATGATGAATCCCCTGTAGACTCATTTGTGGTGGTGCCACAGGTTCAGCCCGCTACACCTTTGTAGGCACATCCTTTGAAGAGTGTCACCTTGGGACACAGCTAGTTGAACTATTGGATGCTAACAGCGATATGGACGTAGGGCAAGGCGAGGCACGTATATACAGGCAGGCAGTAGCAAGCAACCCTAAGTCTCAAAAAACTAAGATTTATACTATCATTCAGATAGTATGACATGATCCGCGGGATCCGCGGTATCGAGTTCCCGCCTATATACCCGCCTGAACCAATCGCGAGTACACTCACAGTTGTCAATCATGATGTGACTTCCCGATTTTATAGCATCAAATAACTAAAACCAAACTGATCAGAAAAATGAACACTTGAACACACATCAGTGTGATAAGAACTACCAAAAATAACAGAAACCATCTTTGGGAAAAATGTATTTGACGTGTACTTTGATTTTTCAGTTTGGCCCATGTCCCATCCATTAACATGGAGGAGGCGGGGTTTATGACCTATACTGCAGCCAGCCACCAGGGGGCGATCGAGATGTTTGGGCTTCACTTTTGGGGAGCTGTCATGTCGTCTACGGTTTCAACAGCCAATCAGCTCGTAGCAAAGTCAGCTGGTCATCCCGACCCTCTCGTTTTTTATGTTTTTGCCATTTCATTGACACTCGAAATGCAACTGTAGCAAGTAACTCACTACCACTATCCTTTCACATTCATATTTTAAGATGCTACAAATTATATCCAGCTACAAGAAAAGCCTGCATAGCCGGCAGATAAAACGGAAGTACAGAGAGTCGTTGCTATTGAAACGATACACCATCTCGTCTGGTCGCATTGCTGTAAACTGGCAGGTTTCAGAACATTGCAGACCGGTGCATTGCAAGTTTCAACTCGTCTCATCACAAATCTTTGGTCTGAACTGGGCTTAAGGAGCACTGCAATTAATTTATCACTCAATCAGTTTCCTCCTGGTATCATAAATTACCTCATTCATTAAAACACAAAGTTCTGTGTCAGCTTTTAAGGGCAGGTACAGTGAGTTAAGGTTTGTTTGTCCTCCACCACCTCTGTGCATGTGACCCTGCTCTGCCAGGCCTTTAGCTCACTATAGATCCACTCTGACAAATGTGTCAATACGGACAGAAAACATTACTATACGTAAGTGCCTTTCACTCAGCTATTGCAGTGTAGGTGGCATGTTGACCTTTTCACATACACTCAGCTGCATTGCTGCATGAACAGAATTAAAGTGCGGCAGGGCCTCCTCCTGCTCTCTGCATAGAATCATGTCTCTGCATCATCACTGGTTTGTTTGTTTTCATTTCAAAACGCCTGGTGGCATTTGGAATGAAGTGTTCTCTCTCTCTCTAACTCTTCCTCTCTGTCTGTCCCCTCTTTCCCTGCAGCTGATTCAGACTCTGAAGAGGCTGATGAGACCCTCCTCGGTCGAATTCAAGTCCCCACTAGAGCTGTCTGCACAGGGTGAGAGCACTACACACACGTATGCAAACTCACACATGCTATATTATTGGTTTTCTGCTGCCTTTACACACGTTTATTCCACCTGTGCCACAAAAGAGTTGCATGCACCACAACATACACACACGCAAAAAACATACATACAGTATTTGTATTCATATTGCGTTATCGGCCTCATCGGGACACTCGCTGAATGTTAATAGCTAATCAAAAAAATCTTCACCTGCAATGAAGAAAGCACATTAGGGAGTGTGAGCAAAAATACAGGTGTTTACTCTGCTGAGTTCTCAATGCATCCCTCATCAGTCATTATTTGATGCCATGCTAATTATTTTCAGTGCGTTTTGCGTATGAGGTCATCTTTCTTCCTGATCTTTACCTCTACTGTATGTGCAGCATACAGGCTTTAAAGCATAGACTTATACGTTTGTTTAACGTCTAGCTACACCCAGCATCACTGGTGGGTGTGATTGGGTGTAGTCAAACGTGTGCTTTGTTGCACCTGTAACCACACCCAACTGTGACATCACAGGGTCCTGCAGTACACCTGTACATCACTGCAGCAAGGTGAGAAGTTCAACCACAGGAGGTCATCAAAAACAAGATTTTCAGTAGGTGTTAAGTTAGTCTTTCAGTCCTTTAGTCCATCCAGTTGGTGCCCTGAATCAATGACATAATGGTAGCAATTCAGACTTCACTTGACAGCAGATGGTCGGTAATGGCCAGGACTTCAGTGCACCACACACCGCGTCACAAAGCGTTGCATCATTTGATGCCAATAGCATGCACCGGACACATCATAGAGACAAAGGAAGTAGTCAAGGTATGGTAGCGGCTCTGTGAGGTTGTACTGGGATAAATGCTAACATTAGCATGCTAACATACTCACAACATCAATGCTAACATGCTGATGTTAAGCAGGTATAATGTTTACCATGTTAGCCATCTAAGTAACATTTGCTAATTAGCACTAAAGACAAAGTACAGCTGAGGCTGATGGGAATGTCGTTAGTTTTGCAGGTATTTGATTTTAAAGCAAATAATTGGACAAATTATAATTTTGACCTGATGATGTCTCTAGAGGAAAAATCAGGGGATCAAAGTTTTTACAATTCACCCTCTGGGGAACATTAAGGTGTGAACCAAATTTCATGGCAATCCTCTAATATCCCACTGGTTAAGAGAAAACTTTGACCTGCTGTGGGGCTAGAGGAAAATTCAAGGGATCACCTAAGTCAGTAGGATTCATCCTCTGGGAACCATGAATGTCTGGGGCAAAGTGGTGGGCCAACCGACGGTCAGACAGAACTTCATCATAAAAAAGAATCATCATAGAAGCACATTGAATTGAAAGGATTCATTTTCCCAAGAAAGTTGCAGTTTCTAAAAAACAAAGTCGACATTAGGTTTGAAATATAGTTTGCTCTTAGCAAAGCTATAGCACCAGTACCTATTGCAGAACATTTCATGTTGGACAAATGGTAAATCAGCAAGCACATACTTTATTTTGAAAATACCAAAGCAATGACTGATGACGCCATGACAGAAAATCATTGACTACAGCTCCATGACCCAGATCCTGCTCCTGCCACAATCACAGTAATGCCAGCTAATTTGATGATGTCAATCTTTCCATCAATACTCTGACAGTTATTAAGTATGTTTACATTGACCTGATATGCAGACAATATTATAAACTCAACAGAAATGCCATACATTGGAAAAAAAGGGAAATGTTATAACAAAATACCAAGTCACAACACCGAAAGCACACGATGTCTCCTGTGATATAGTTACCTAACTGAGGCATGTTTCATGTCTCTTTAAGATGAACTGCATTGAAGTGAATGGAAATCAGCAGCTGCATGGGAGGCAGATGCATAAACTGAAATTTCTAAACATGCAAAAACACTGATATGGTCCTAATGATGAAGAGAAGTGAGTCCAGGATAAGGATATAATGTGCCAGAATTGTTGGGGGGTGATGCCAGATCACGTCAGGTTTTCCCAGTAGTGTACAATCTTGTAATCCCTCATTTTCTTTGTGTTCTTTCTGCAGGCAAAGAGATGATCGAGATGTACTTTGACTTCCGTCTGTTCCGCCTGTGGAAAAGCCGTCAGCACTCAAAGCTGCTGGACTACGACGACCTCTTGTGACTTCGCCCACCTTCTGTCGGCTTGTCGGCCGGTTATCTCACGTCTGAGCCTACTGCACGGTGACAGGGGCGTTTGGTTGAAGGGCCACCGAGAGGCTCCTAGACCGGCTCTGTGGCAGAGCTGGAGCAGCAGCACAGTTGGGTCTTCTTTTTCCCCCCTTCTGAAGCGACCGGGTGGCCCTGTAGATTCAGCCAGCGGTGTGCTTTTTCTCCCTTATCCATTTTCACTTTCTGCCTATCTCTCTGAATAAGAGAGGGACAAGAAAAAGGAGGAGAAGCGAGAGACTCATCATCCTAGCCTAAATGTGTCAGAAGATGCTAACTAGAGTTAGATTCCTGAGTTCAGAGAGGATGTTAGATAAAAGAGTGACAGCAGAGAACAGAAAGAACTCCTTTCTGAGTTTAGAGGATGACAGATTTTGTTTTTTCTTGCCTTTAGCCAACCTATCTGCTCTTTTAAGATGGAGGCTGATAAGGACGGAAATCTTTTCTTTGTCAGGTGTGGAAGTTATTCACAAGGGGATTAGAGTTTATATGTAAATAAACAAGTGCTTACTGGAGCATTAGAGAATAGATTTCCAGCATCTCTCTCCATGCTATCATGTGAAAATCTAGACATTTAATTAGTCTTATTAAAAATTAGAGTTGTCTATTTAACATAACTTTTTTAAACTTCAGATAAATGTATTAGTATTTCGTACCGACTGTTGTATTAACTCAGGTTAAATCCCTTGTTTGATACTAAGAATTGTACTCACTGTTGGCAACATACTGTAGATCAGAATCCAAGGCCTTCATATTCCACACAGAGTCATCTTCAGTGGAACGTTATGACCGTCAGGGAACGCGTGTGTGAAGGGCGGAGGTTTTCTACATTTTCATAGTCTTTCAGGTCAACTGTAGCCAAACAGACAGATGTTTCCATGCATGTTTCATACCATTACAGCATAACACTTGGCCCTGCTGAGCCAACACTAGCTGTTCTTTCTTGAGCTGTTGGTTCGTGGGAGCTGATCCTTTTTAGTCTGTTTGTATTGCACGTGTGTGTCCATAGCTTACTTGCATTTTGTCACTCTGTAAAGAGGTTGCAGGTATATACATACTGTATATATACACTTAATTTACTCACATTTTTCGAAGTAAATTAGAATTTAACTTGAATCACTCAAAGTAGCAATGGAGTGGTTGAGGTGATTTTGAGTTATTTTTGTTTCGCCTCACCACCAAATTGTTGTTTCTGTGTTCCACCTCCAATTTATTCAGTGCTCTAGCAAAGTCATTTCAGTTAATCTCACAATATCAAGGTCGGTGTCATGAAATACAGGCCTTGCCATACCCATTTCTGGCATTATTATCCATTTTAAAACATCAAGACATCTTTGCTAGAGTTGAAATTACATGTATTTTGTGTTAATATTAAAACACTTAAAGGCGCACTCCAGCAATTTAGTATTGCACTTCCAGAAGGATTAGAAAAATAATTGTCAAAATCTGTGCAGCAGAGGCCAAGATATCCCCACTATGGGTCAAACCCCAAAAACACTGGATCCTACATTTCCCATATTGCTGTTAGCGTCTTTTTATTCCCCTCCCTGCCTGGTAGTCTTTCAAACCCCCAAACACCAACTTTTGTGACTTTTGTCTTTTTGTTAAAAAGTCTGAAGCCCAAAGCTGAGAAACCCTGATGACATCATCAGGAGTATTTTCCCCAACTTTAAAGTAAACTGATCTTTAGGTGTACTAAGAAAATAGGTAGAGTGCCCCTTTAAAACTTTAATTACTTAATATACTAATGAATAAACTTTGATTAAAAGCTTTACACATTGTCCTCCATTATATAACTTGACTATTGTAACCCATATTACAACGGCCAGTATTAGCCTAATGCTGCGTTATTGGCCTAATCTGTATTTACTAAATAGTTCTATTTTTTTAAAGCAAGGGCTTACCCCATTGTACTGTATAGCTAAAAAATACGTGTACTAATGGTAAATAAATAACTGCTGCATTACTTACCTAATTACTTTAAACTAACAGTAAAACTTTTAAGGGAGTGTGCTGTTTTAAAGCTTATATCAAACTTGGAACAATATAATTGCTGGTATCGGTACTGAATAAGTGTAGTGTCAGATAGGATGAGTGACATTTACATTGCTCCATCTCAAGCTTGTGCTGAGGTGGCCATGTCCTCTATTATACTGTATATCTCCACGGATATATGCAGCTTCATCATTTGATAAAACTCATTGTAGGTGTGTGTTCTGGATTTAGATGATGTGTCATTCATCCACAAACTGTATGCTTCCTAACTTTGTACCCAAGCTCCCCTGCACATGTAAATGTGTGTGTCATGACCATGGCTGACTGAGCCCTTTCACTGCTTATGTGTACATACATGTCTTGTATTGTTATTGCTTCCTGATCCATGCAAATCAGCCGAGCTGGATGAAGTGTTCATTGCATTGGAGTGCTTGAGTAGCTCTCAGCTAGCAGGATCAGGATGGGGGATTCAAATGCCAACACTATTCATCTTAATGCATCCGTGAGGACATAGGGGCTCTATAAGGAGAGCTTTGGTCCAAAATGGGACAATTAGGCATTTGAAATATCTCCTTATTGTCAGTGAGGATGTAAAACATGCTATTAAATATTTGTGAAGTTAGTAACTGTCTTAAGGGCACAGTTTTATGGTATAACTACTTTTTACAGATGGCAATAATCACTGCTTTGGACGTGTGTCAAATGAGAGGTTAAACAGTTTTATCCAAAATGGCCGAATAGGTTTTTTGAAATGAAGCCCTTTAAGTGGATGAAGGACAAATTAGCTTTTTTTTATTATTATGTTAGTCAGCAACATTGATACTGTCCTTTGCATTATCTGGTTACTATTATAAGAGTGGGCTGGTGTTTCTTCTGTATTTAAATTATCTATGTATTACAATAAATGATTGTTATGCCACAAAGTAGCACATATCACTAGATCACTGTCAAATGAATTGTGATAATTTAGTATAATTACTGCAAAACAACTAAGACCATAGTGGTATACAATGTGTCAGACAAGACAGAAGGTCTGTTGATACTCCTGCCATGGGTTCACTTTGTTAATAATTCACCAACAGACCCCAACAGCAGCACAGGTGTTAGCGCTGTCCTCCTGGTTTGTGGGATAAAGCGAACCAAGGTATACAACTGCTAAGAGAACCAGGACTTTATTTCTAATTTCCCCTGTTTAAGTATAAATATTATCTTTAATATTTTATTAAGAACCCTCCCTGTTCTAATTTGTTGTTGATGCTATTCGCTATTAATCCAAACTCAAAACTTCTTCCATGTACACCACTTGTCTTGATACATTCAGGATATTTCCACTGCACTCTGCTGCTCTGAGTTTCTCTTAGGAACAGAAATAACTCATTATTTCCAGTGGCTTCCACTTTGTCGTTTTCGATCGTGGTTGAGCTACCATCAGTGACACTCAATCCTTCATGCGCCAGTGTTTCAGATTAAAACCATTCCAGCAGCTCAAATGTATTATGCTGAATTTATCGTGTGAACTAGTACACATTTCCATCACTCCTCAATTTCTTACCCAGCCTTTATTTGTTTGTGCTGGCCATGCAGTTGGCTATTTGAGACTCAGCCATTATTTGAATACTGGCAAATTCTCCCTGAGGCTGTGGTCAGATAAGACATTACCTCTCGTGCTGAAACACAAAGCATCACTTGAAACATCTCAAGCAGTGTAAAATGTTTGACAGCAACTCACAAGCTGTACATTTGCACTGGCTGGCTAACCTTAAGTAGTAAAGCAGATGACATGCTGCAAAAGAAGAAGACTAAATTAGCAGTGTCACTGTTTGGAACTCATTCTGAAATGCAGGATGGTGCTTTATGATGTCCTGCGAGGGAGAACATAATTTAGACTTAATTTATAATTTATAATAATTTTAATCACCTCGGCCAATACCTTTTATGGCTCTATTTCCACATTGATGTAAAGTGCAAAATCTTCTTTATGATCACTAACTCAACCAAACCCAAGATGCATCTCTGGTGCAGTTTATGTCTACATATGATTTAGGTGCATTTACATCTGACACTACAGTATACATACAGTGTCCTGGATATGTTACTACTTGGGCTGCGATTGGTTGGATATATAACCACATCATTACCATTTATATAATCGTTAAATGTGGATTGAGGTCACATTGCATTTACACTAGAATGTGGCCAAGTTCTGACTGTCTCTAGCAGTGGTTTAGTTGATATTTGCCCTTTATCAGATACTAATCAGTTTTATACATTAAGCACACAGGGGGCAACCTTAGCACTAATTTGAAGTCGTGTTTTTGGCAACCTGACAAATGTTAAGTCCAATATTCCACTCCTTCTAGCTCTGTTTTGGTCTTCACCAACTCCTGAGGAAAATATCTGACTCTTTAACGACTAGCCAATGAGGATCTAGGTAGCACTAACTTGCTAACTTTGCCTGTCGGCCGTTTGGTGCTGGGCAGGTATGATACAATGGATTAATCAGAGCTTTATCAGGCTGGTTGCTGTGTCTGGGAACTGGGTTGATTGGAGTGGAATTTGGGGGCCACAAAACCAAAACAATGAACTGAAAGAGGCTAAGCTCAGCTTTAAGCCTCAGAGAGTCACACAAGGACAGCCTTGGCAATCTTTTTTGGGTGCTGGCAACTTTGAGCCAGCAGACAAACCTCAACCACGAAGAGTTAACTCAGATCTCAGATGTCAAGAGACTCTTTAATGAGGACTTGTATTCACATTAGCGCAAATCCATTACACTTTGGTTGACCGAGCGAGCTACTTGTTGTGCTGGCTCACTGAAGCAGCCATTCCCATTTCCTGAGAACATAATTACACAAATCAAGAGATTGATCTTTGAACAAACCCCCCCCCCCCTCCCCTTCCTGTTATTTTCCAAATTAAACTGTGCCACTATTGAGAAGAGAAGACATTTTCCCCCTAGTTCAAATTATTAATAAGCATTGTTGTGCCCTCCCCGCTGCTCTTGCTGGTTTCCGTGAAGATTGCCAGGGCTCAGTCGGGAGCGTGATTGAGGATGATGGATTGATGCTGCTTTGATTGCCCTGACACCTCCAGTCGGGCTGTGATTATATTTCGGGAAGAGTGGAAAACAATGTGTTTGTGTAATGTCTGTTTCACTTTGCATCAACTTCTAAGTCATGCAACTGAGCATTACATTTTGGAATAGCTTTCTTAGACTAACATGCAGTAGAGACTGTAAGAGTGATAGATGTTACAATAAGGCTCAAAAAGTGGTTTCTCATCTGTATGTCTTAATAAAGAAAATCTTGTTTATTATGAAAGGTATAATAGCAATTACCATTACTGTATCTGGTGATTTTGATACTAGTGAAAGTTAGGAATATATCTAGGTAGCTTTCCTGAGCTTTTGGGTTCTTCCTTAGAATAAACATTGTAGATGGAACTTTAATCCAAGATGGCAACTTATTGTATCTGAACTACTAGCAAAGAAATGTTGTTGCATTGCACAATGTTGGTAATAACCTGTGAGAAAAATGATTGTTTTTAAAGCCTTTTTTTCCAGTAAACCTTAGTTCAACACAGCTTGTTTCATTGTCTTGTTATTGACTGAGTGATGATGGCATTAATACAGTAGAAAGGGTTGGGGGTCTACTCTCAATGTAGCTGTAACTCCACTTTTTCTAAAAATGTATGGGCTCCAGATGCTGCAATGCGCTTTGGATGAAAGTCTCCAATGAATTATCTAACTTATTAATGTTCACTTTGTGTGCACGTTGCATGAAATTTCCCCCTGACCGTTCATGCAGGGGATTACATTAAAATGTTTCCTTCTTATACATCACTTTAACACCATCTGTGCCTTGGCAACTCGGTCCGCTGGGTTTTTTTATTTTTATTTTGAAGTTGACTTTTCTTTTATCTAATTTAATCTAGTATCTTATCTCTTGGATATTACATGCCAATAAGGATCATCAATACAAATCTCATAGGAAGCCATTCAAAGGTGCATAAAAATGACATTTGGGTCATTTAAAATGGGGTAAATAACATAAAGCTGAACTACATTCATGAAAATAACACACATGCTTTGGTGTTTAACAGTCTTATCGCTCTCTCTCTCTGTCTCTCTCTCTCAATGGCTTTATTGGCAGGAAAGTTTCTGGAACAATTTTGCCAAAGCAACAAAGTACAATTGACCAAACATTTGGACAATGCATAAAAACAGTAATATTGCTAATAACACAAAACACAACATTGGATAAAATACAGCATATCAGCATCAAAACTATCCAAATGCACGTGTATATGCAACTTCGTGTGTGTGTGCGTTTTAATGTGTATTAACTACTCTATTAACTCTACTAATGCTAGTCACATTTACTGTACACTGCTTCCATTGGCAGGACTATGTAAAGTCACAATGTTGCCAAAGTGTAGAAACAGTGTTAAGACAATACAACAGTAACTTGACATTCACAGGTAATCAATGGATGAGATAAAGATAATTATATGTACAATAGAATAAGGTCAAGATACTTATTTGTCATATTCAGTGACATGCAGTCACATATTGTGCAGCTCAGTCTGCTGCAGGTCCTTCTCCTGATACAATCTGTTGCTTTTTACTGTCATCGAGCTCTGTGAAGTTTGGGATTAACAAATCAAATTTCTTAAAGTATTTTACTCTGATATGATTCAATTTATCACAGACTCAGACTCTGTCCTTGTTCTTCTTGTGTCGTCCTCTCTCTATGGCTAGACTGTGGTCACTGAATCTGGATTTGGTCAGGATCTGTCTCTGCTCTGTATCTCTGACATTATCTCTGTCTCTCTCTCTCTCTCTCTCTCTCTCTCTCTCTCAATTGAATTGACTTCAATTCAATATGCTTTTTTGGCATGAATGTAACAACTACAATATTGCCAAAGTGTCAGGTAATAATGATATAAAAAAAAAAAAAAAAGGTACAATTCATAAAATCAAGAAAATAGCGGGGGGAAAAAACCCTATATAAATGTGAGACTGTGGAAGTGTGTGTTGAGGTTTAGTGTGTGTGTTGTTGTTGGTGTAACAAAGACAATATTGCCAAAGCATCAGGTAACCTCATCCTCTCTCTCTCTCTCTCTCTCTCTCTCAACCCAACCAGTCGAGGCAGATGACCGCTCACCCAGAGCCTGGTTCTGGTTCTGCTCAAGGTTTCTGCCTGTTAAAAGGGAGTTTTTCCTTGCCACTGCCACCTAGTGTTTGCTCATGGTGGGAATTGTTGGGTCTCTGTAAATATAAAGAGTTGGTCTAGACCTGCTCTATATGAAAAAGTGCCCTGAGATAACCTTGTTATGATTTGGTGCTATATAAATAAAACTGAATTGAATTGTTTATTAAAAAAACCTAGCACTGATCTGAAAACCCTGTCATTTACAAAAACAAACCCATCACAACAGAGAGGGTGTTCCAAAGCATGACTTGATAGCAAAAATCATGCTTTTCAAAAGTATATATTCAGTTTTTGGAAATAATAATAAGATAGAGATTTTTGCAGTGCATAACTAAATAATTGTGTCCTGATGTGCAAATATTGTTGCTCGTTGTCACTCCACTGTGAGTAACAAATGTAATTATTAGCTAAACACATGGAGGTAACATATGCGCAGAGGCTGCAGGAGTGCATTGTTAGCTCTGAGCTAACATCAGCTCAATGTCCAGATGGAGGATTCATTAAAGTCATGCTGACATCATGACTGGCTGTGTGACTGACTGGGTTCCACATGTTGAAGGTATGGACAAAAAGAAAACACTTGACTGTCTAAGCTGATTATGAATTCACTGCATGCTTTTATACACAGTGACACACACACACACACACACACACACACACAGAGATATAAAGGGACACAGTGGCCCAAGGAATTCGGCAGCCTTACAGTAACCAGCATGGATGAATAATTGAATAGAGGATGGAATGAACCAGATCACACCAGCACAAGAACAAAGTTAGCGCTCGACACTCCGGGGATGAGCTGCAGCCAGAGAGAGAGAGTGAGGGGCGAGTGAGGACCATCTGATGTGTAAAAGTGTGGGAGCGAAGGAGCAGGGAGAGAGAAGGTTTTGAGGAAATCCTGACCATCTCTGATCTCTGTGTATCCAGCCCCAAGTTTCACATTTCCCAAAACCTTTACTTATACTGACACGCTAATAAAAGAATCAGGTCATGGATATCTTTTATTGAGCATAATGCCCCCCTCTTGGTGGATTATCCCCTTAGGTGTTACCTCCCATTTATAAAGTGCCATAAACATGAAGTTACATTTGTATTAATCATTCTGGATCCCAAATGAGAAAGTTATAAAATATGAGTTACACATTCTTTTATAGAACCTTTCTTTAATCACGTTCCATAAACTTGTCTTTATTCACATTTTGAAGTATCACGTTAGAAAAGCTGAATGGAAACGACGATAAAACTTCCTCAGTTGCGCAAAAACGTTTTTACGCTCGCTTGAGGTGCTTTTTGCCTTTGTGGAAAAACAGTTGATGCTCTAAATGGGATATGGAAACGCCTTTGCTGAATAAGTTCTGACGTAGCAAACATTTAACTCACATGACTGATCAGCTGTTTCTGCTGAACCGTTTTTATGTGGACAGCATGAAACATGACCAACAAGGCGACTTGTTTTGTTTCTGGTTCGCAACCTCTACTTCTTCTACTCTGTTTACTGGTGGATTACAGCCATGCGTAAAGCGTAGCCTATACCACCAACTTCTGACCAAACTACACTTTGCAACAGGCCTTGTTTATTCGCTCCAAACCAGCTGATGGAAACGTGCCTAATTCGCATTTCAGAATTTTGCTTAAAATTTCGAATGGAAACACGGCTATTACGATCAAGATCTTTTTTGCAAGAGAGACCTGAGTACAGCAGAGAGAAAGAACAACAAACATAGCCAGACAAAACAAAAGCACATACAGCATCAGAGACAATCACATCATTAAATAGATTCGAAGTTTAAAATTGGCCAGTGCGATGAGACATTCAAGTTTTAAAATCCTCTGTAATTTATTCCAATAATAGGGTGCATAAGTAGTTCAGTATTTACCCGACTAGAGTTAAACAGGCCTGAGATCTGCTCTGGTGAGCAGTGGTATTAAATGTGAGAGGAGAAGTGAATAGTGAAAGCTTTGGCAGGAGACCTTTATAAATAAAAATGATAGAATGTAGTTCTCTTCTTGTTGCTAGTGAGGCCCAGCCTACTGTTTCATACAGTACACAGTGATGAGGACGATATTTATCTCCTGTAATGAAGCACAGCACAGTGATAAACTGCATCAAGTTGTTTTAAGGTCGAGCGAGCAGCGAGCACAGACGTGATGGTTGACTGTACAAACATTTTCCTGTCCTCAAGACACAAACATGCTTTATTCCCAAATAAGAAACACATTTTTATCTTTAGTTTCTATCTTTAGATTTTATCTTTACTTTCTGTGTCATTCTTATTCTGGGCTTGTTGCTGCACAGGTACTCCAGCAATTTAATATTACACTTCCATAAAGTTGGGAGTCTTGTGAGAGAAACTGAGATATCCTAACTTTTAGTTCCTCGTATGGCTCTAAAAACCTGGATCCCACACTTCCTATAATCATCTGGATAGCATCATTCATCAGGCCACCAGGGCAGATAGGGCCCAGGTTTAAAAATACAGAAATGTCCCTTTAAAAACCCTTAGATTTGTACTCCTTCTTGGAGTCATTACTCAGTGTAATCTAAACACACAGACAGACTGACATATTTTTAGATTCAGCTTGACTTACACTTTCCGAGAATAACATTCTGTCCGATGCCTATCGCAAATAAATGTCCATAAATCCTGCTCCTTATAACTCCAGAACTTGCCTGACAATCATCTTGTTTTTAAGTTTTCTTCAGTCAGAGTAATCCAGTGACAGTTGTCCATACATCCATGGGTACATTGCAAACAGGAATAGATAATTTGGCATACTTTTAATGGTGCCAATTCCAATTCCAGGAGGGGCTGAACTAATCACAACACATAGACATATGCAACCAATGATGAGGGGAACCAGTAGAGAAGAAAGTTTGTTTAACAGGGAAAAAACACTGGGATCCAGTGTGTGGGAGATTCCTTGGACCCCCCCAGTGGCCGGGTTCAAGGTGTCATTGCACTTGATGAGAATTCTCCAGATCTCTGATTGAAACTGGAGGCTAACCTGTATCACCCTGCTGCAGATGGGTGCCAAAGAGCGGCAGTAAAGTACAACACACTTTACTGCACCTTCAACCCCCCCTGTCAGCCCCCTCCTCTTCACTGACAACTCTCATTCCTGGAAGCTGGTCACGGAGCAGATTTTATGGATTCTATAAAAGGCCTTTACAATAACACAGGCTTTAAATCCTGCTGCTGTTTGCCCTACAGAGCTTCTCAAATGGAATTTCCACAGACTGGATGAGATAGTGGTGCAACACCATTTCTAATGAATGCAATCTTCATATGGATAGAATAGGAATAGATCATTTCATTATGTCCATGTTGTATGTTTTTAATAGACTTTAATGCAGAGTTAAACACAAATCCTCATATTTGTGTTCTGATGAGCAATAACTATTAACTGCTACTATCACTGGATAATTTCTTACAATGCAATATTTCAAAATAACTTCACTGTGACTGAGTTATAAAATGATTAGTAATCAGTCTGCAAGCTGGAGGCATTCTGCTCTGAATCTACATTTGTGTGGATAAAAAAAAAATACAATGAAAGAATAGCATCATGAATATTTAGTCCAGGGGCTAAGCATTGATTTAAGAGAAGGACAAAGAAAAACATGACCGTTCGTCAATATTACAGTTAACTGACTTGATGTAAAAATGTGAATCGTGATAGTGCGTTTCATGTGTGCTACTATTTCTTTGAAGCAAGTGTAAGTTTCAGTTAATTTTAAATGTGAATGCTTTAAAGTCCAATCACATACCTGCTCTTATTCAAAGTCAGTGGTGGTTACATGCTGGAACTAAGCTGGAACTATTTGTCTATTTGACTTCAGGAAGCTGCGTGACACTGTGACTCCACCTGAAACCACAAATTGTCGTTTTAACATTTCTGTTTGTGTACGGATTTTAAAAAAACATGTATTTCTGAACTCTGAAGACAGCCAGGCTAACTGTTTCCCCCCACACTCAGTGTTTATGCTAAGCTAGGCTAACTGCCTCCCTGCTCCAGCTCCATACTTAACTTACAGACAAGAGCAAATACCGAATAAGAGTTTATATATATATATATACATATATATTCTGTATCAGCTTTTTCCGGTGCATCTTCGAAGCTATATGACGTTTACACTGAGTTATATATTCAAACCCAAGACTCCATGTTTTTATGGCTGCATCGTTCCATCAAATACAAATATTCTAGGTGTCTTGGGCATCATTTTATACACATTTCCCTCGAAATTCAGCCTGACGTATTTAGTATTTTTGGAAACTTGTGAATTTCTGTGGGTTTGAACATGTTTGGCTGCACAAGAGGATATTGATAACAGTAGACTCACAGCTACATATACAGTTTACAATCCTTAATAAAATGTATTTAAAATGATATATTATACTGTACCAGAATATACTGTGTCTCGTCTTACATGTTAAAGGTCATGTACAAAAATATACACAGTAAAATGATATAAAGCTGTGCTGCAGGAGGGAAAGACGAACTTCACAGGTAATACTGGGGCAAGATGGAGCACTCCATATCTTCAACTACTTTACTTTGATTGTGTTGTTTTAAGAGAACAAAGACCCAGCAGCCACTTTGAAACGCATAAAAAATCAGTGAGCTGCAGAAACAATGTTCACTCATAACGACAACTCCACTTTCCTTGACTAACTTATGTCAGATGTTCAAATAAATAACTTAGAAAGAGGGACACATTTAGCCAGATAGATACAGTAATTGATACATGTAATCTAACTGAGCCTCCTTGTTCCAGTTCCAAGCTGAGCTGGACTTCTTTGCTGCTCTGACTGCACGAGAAGAGAAGAATTATGAATGCTGTCAGTGTGATTAACCTTTGCCTTGTTTGTTATCCTCACCCCGAGTTTCTACTGTCCAATCCCAGCCGTGTCAGCCATCTATCTCTCTGTAGCTTTCCTTCAGCTCTCCTCTCTCTCTTTGTTCCTCTCTCTCTCTCTTTTGCCTCTACACACACACACACAAGCACACACACGTACACAACTCCTGACACTCATCCTTTGTTTGAAGGTTAATTGGGTTGAACCCCAGGCATAGATCATAGAGTTAAGATCAATTAGAGGGATTTTACATCATCAGACCAGCGCTGCAGCGCTCCTCTGCAGCATCAACACCATCAACCTCATTAACAGCTTCAGCACCAGCTTCAACATCAGACTCATCACCGGCATCATGACATCATTACCACATCAGCGCAAGCCTCATCAGCAGCTTCATCGCTGGCCTCAGCCTGACCTCTTTAGCATCACCAGGACGCTTATTCAATCTCAGCACTGTCTTTAATATAAACTCATAATGAGACAAATTACAGTCACAAACATTTTTTAAAAATCTTTAGAAATCAACAACTGCTTATATATTTTCCTGGCTCTTTCATAAAAGCTGCAAAAAATGAGTGGACACTTACAGTAAGATGGTGCTGCTGCACTGTAAAAGTGAAAACAACAAACAAGATACAACGTTAACTCACACAATGGAATTTATTATCTCCTTATGTTTTGACTTTGAGTTAGTCCAACTTAGAAATTTCACTTCTGTTAACTCAATTTTATTTAAGTTGGAGTAAAATATCATTTTACAGTGTCATATCTTTGGATTTTCACTTCTTAAAGTAAACGTAACTCATTATGCTAAGCTAGGCTAAATGCCTTGATGCTCCCGCTCCTTACTTAACTTACAGACATGAGCAAATACTGAATAAGAGTTTTTTCAAAATGTACATTTATTTCTTCAAGGTTGGAAAAATCTTCTTATTTCACTCTGAGTGAATATCTGTCTTTAATATAAACTCATAATAAGACAAGACAAATAAAAAAAAAACTACACTGATGAGTTTATTTTTGATCCACAGCTTTCGTAAATAAACTGACCATGGTATGGTTTCAGAGTTTGGTAACCCATTTCAAAAAGAATGTATTATGCTGACAGCATGATAGTGTTAAGAGGTTTATGTGGCAGTATTTTGTGTTTTTTGTGTGAAGATGGTGCAAACAGAAAGCTAATTAGCCATTTGTGAGATTTTACGATATAATTTGTAGTGTTAGGTGAACAAAGATGTGAAAGATACACTGGAGATGTAAAAACAGCAGATTGGTATAGGCGTGCAATCACTTGCAACATCATGATGGACTCTTATTTTCAAATGTTGCACTGAGCCGGATCAGATGCTGAGCAGGAGAGTTAATCTGTGAGTTCTAGCCTCATAGTTATTGATTCAATAAAGGTTATATATTGGACCAAATAGGTCAAAATTTGACAATACAAAAGAGTGTTTGTGTTTTAAAGTACAAAGTACAGCTGAACTATTTCATGTTTTATAACTAGGTTCAGGACCAAAGACCACGCCTTGAACACATCCCATTTCTGCACAAAAGTATTTAAGCACATCTTATCTGTTCCTTTCCCTTTTGCCTCCCCACCCCACCCTGTTTGAATACAGGAACCACCGGGGGCTTTATCCAAATCAGAGTTCATGAATAGACGGCTCCCCCAATCAGAGTCTCGACTCCCCTAAGTGTGCCCGCCACCAGCTGACACATCATCGTACTCCTCCATCCATCCGTCCATGACCCTGATTTCTCCCCTTATCCCTTCATCCCTCACCCTTCATCCCTTCATCCCTCATCTCTCCCTCCGGACCCTTAATCCATCCCTCCTACATCATCTTGGCTCTTCTTCATCCATAATATGCAGTAAACTATTCTAAACCAATATCTTTATTGGCGTGGTAAGGGAACTCAAGGGTTGGACAAATTGAAATTTTGATGAATTGATGGCTCTAGATTATAAAAGCCAGACCTTATTAGGATATATTGTTTTCCACGGTAATCCATCCATTAGCCGTCAAGATATTTCAGTCTGGACCAAAATGGTGGACCGACCAACTGACTGACCAGTTGACCAACTGACCAACAGTACAACCGACATTGCTGGGCATTATTTCACACTCACACACCTGGACACCTCTGAGCGTGCACACACATGCACAGCATTCTCACCTTCTGTCACCTCTTTCTTTCTATTTTGGGGAACTCACCCCATGGTTCAGTGGCAGGGACACGCCACTCAACTGGGCATCGATCATAATTAGACAGGACATGACAAGGTGGTGATGGGGGGGAGCTCAGCTCATTCCCCCACCATAAGGATGTTAATAAGACCATCATGCCACATGAGGCCTGTTAAATGGAGTCGAAAGTCCAGGGGTAACTCTGGTGTGTACGCTAGAAATGAGGTCCACCCAATAGAAGTGCCCTCTGTGGGTGGTGCACTGTGCTGGATGCTGATTAATGCTGGTGAGCAACACAAATAGGGCTCTGTGGTTATTTGATTGTAGAGTGAGAGACGAATATTACATTCCTTGAAGCTTTTTACTGAGGTACCACCTCCTTTGTGCTGTTTATCTTTACAGCATTTTTATAAGCGGTCTGCAAGGATGTCTTAAAAACACTATAAATGTGAGTGTACATTATGATGCTTACATAACCTTTGTATCAGTGCTCTACCTCGAATGAGATTTGCTGCTCTGAGTGATGACTGCAGTTTTTCTTTGAAGTCCTGTGGGCCTGCATCTTAAAACATGGTCTGCAGCTACAGATAGATAGTTCTGTGTTACAGTCCAGTGAAAACCATGTATCTATATATATATATGTATATATGTGACTTGGCAATTCTTCTTATTTCTAATTTTTTAAGCTTTTAGGGTAGTACTCATAGAAAAAAATGGAGACAGTGTTTGATGGAAAGATTTTCAGTTGTTTCAATTAACTGGTGGTGTAACCTTTAACCAAAGAAACCATCTATTAGTGCACAGGAGGTCAGCTGAACAGACAAAATTGTAAAAAATAATGTCTTTCTGTATAGTTGTAAACGTATTAACCCTTTATACACCAGGTACATTAGAAAGTGGTACCAAAAAATGACTGCACCCATAAAATAAAGCGCTAGCATTTTTAGATCACCTGGAGATGCTCCTTTATGACTTGAGAACATTTCCCTATGTCTTTGGCCAGCAAAAGTCTTTTTGGATGATTAAAACCTGCATTGTCATGAAGCTTAAAACAACACTGTTCGTAGTTCATGGCAAGATGACACTTTAGAGATACATGGTTTTCATAGGACTGTTTCAGCACTCTTCAGCTCCTCTGCACTGTCAGCGCTCCACCTGTCAGTGCAGTGAAACCTACATCAGTAGCACACTCCCTCACTCTGCCCTGGGGAGCACTGAGGGGAAATAGAGAATCAGCTGAACTCGTGCACCTGCTGGTCTGTTGTACCTCTACTGAGTATGTTGTTATTTTTCCGCTTTTTTCTTTGTGTGTTTGGTGTTCTTGTGGCACATGAGATGTTTTAGATCCCTGACTCATCGTCCTTCAGTATTTCCCTGATGCAGGTTATACTGTACACGTGCAGCTGACACAGGAAGCTTTGAAAACATTTTATCAGCTCAACTTTTGTGTTACCAGATAATAGAGTCAATACAACATGGATACAATTTATCTTCATTTACAGTAACTGCTTTGTTTCTATTTTAACTTTTTGTGTGGAAAGTGACGTAAGCCTCACATAAAACTGAATCATCAGCGGTTGTGATGGGGCCAGATGGCATCTCAGGATATTTTCCCAAACCTTGTGACCTTCTTAAAATATTCAAAATTCGGCTGGGCCTGGAGAGAGGCATCTGGAGAGTAATAAAATGGTGCTCAACATTATTGTGCACCACCTGTGGAGTCCAACAAGTACAAAGTTGTGTCATCTGAATCAGACTGATAAATACGTGCATCATGCCTAGTAAGGAGCTATTATTTGCCTAGTTATAAGAAGTGTAACCATAAGTGTGTGTGCTAACATTATTAAAAGGACACAGAGAAGAAAAGGCTTTTCAAATGATGATTACAATTTCACTTATTATTTAAGCATAATTTTTTTTTACAGTTACACTTTTGAACAGACATCTCATCCTTTATAAAGGTATACATACTGACGGCTGAATATTCATGGTGATGAAACAACCAGCCTCCTGACCTTAAAATTCATTTTGGTGCGCAGGTGGGAGGAGAGGCACAAACAGGTGGAAGATTCATGGTTCGAATTACAGGGAGGACTGGGGGGGTCTGACCCCCCTGATTAAGACTTGGACCCAGACCGCAATAACAGAATAATGCTTCAAATGTAAATAAATGAATGAATCACTCTCCAGTCAGTAGATGCATCTAAATCTGCAACAAAAAATAACTTCTCAACTTAAAGTTGTTAAAGCAGGAACTGTAAAGCAGTCTGATCTATAAATGAATATGAGTGGTTCTCACAGTATCTGTTGTCCACAGCTGCTGTATGAAAAGTTTCTCCTCCAGTTCATTACAATCCCTGCAGCCATCTGAAGGCAGCTGATCAATCTGCAGCCTCCAATCTGAGATGTGCCACAACAGAGCTACTACAAAATAACCATACACACACACATCAGACCGATCAATTGAAACTCAGTATTCTGCCTGTTTATGCGGGAGACATCAGATTATTGAGGCTCATAAATCCTGTGCGTCATGACCTCAATTGTAAGAACGCACATACCAGACGATTCAGTCAAGACGCAGGACCACACACTTGCCGTTTAGCTGGTTGCACTTGTGTGTAGCTGGAGGCGAGCTGGAGGTTAGTTGGAAATAAAGTTACCCAGGATGGTTAGTGCGGTTGGTGACTGTTCCTGGTGAGCTGGCTCTCATTGGCTATAGAGTGCTGCAGGGATGACGTATTTTTGTAAGCCAACCAGGAAGTTAGCATCACCCTGGTGTCCTCGACAAATACCCAATGGGATTTTTCCATTGGATTTTGGATTATTGCTGAAAATAAACTCAGTGTCAAACAAAAGTTTATGATACTTACACGTTTTGATCAACAAGATAATCTTCACAAATGAACACCACTTTGATGATGTTTGAAGCGTAAATGCCATCACCAGAAGTAAAAAGCTAACGTTAGGCTATAAACAAACTACACCACGGTCACATGACTTCAACGTCACCACCACTAAGCTTCCAACTTGTTACCTCTTCTACAAAAGCCTTTGGGAAAGTTTGAGTTAGAATAGTTTGTGAGTATAAACACAACAAGGCTGTAAAGGTGGGCGAGTGAGTAGATGAGTTTCTGTGTTCAGCGTGATGACGTTTAATGTCCCGACAACCTCTGTAGTCTCATTTAGCCACTTGTTAGCAACCGCCTTTTTTAAGACACATAGAAGCTTCAAAATTCACCAGTGGGGTATTTACTGACTTATTTTATGTTGTAGAACAAAACGTGAAAATCTCTTAAGCTTGTGTTAACCACAGACCTTATTCCAGGCATCGAACCAAAAACCCATTCAAGAAACCCATTGACTTCGAGACGAGGGAACCAGAAGTGCAAAAATGTTGACTCATTTCCAGGTTTTAGGACTCATTCCTGCAGAAATGTATTGCGGGTTTCTGCTCAATATTCAATATTTGCTGTTCCCTTCACACTACAGGATTTCAAGTCGTAAATATCAAACATGTTTTATATTTAGATTTCGAAATTGGGACGATTCCGATCCAGTCAGTAACATTAAGATTATGTCTGTAAACCCCTCACACTAAAGGATCATTTGGGCAGATAATCTGTTCAGACCAGCCTTGAATTGGAAACACGCTTGCAATTGTCGGGAAGGGGCGAATCAGACCCAAAATCTGCCCAATTATCCTCTGGTGTTAGTCTAGTGCGGTTGGATGGTGGTCCACAGTAAGCCTACTGCTATAGTTATCTGGGTAAAGATTAACATACTAAGTTCATCATAATAAAGGAATTGTTCTACATTTTGGGAAATGCGCTTACTTGCTGTCTTGCGTAGAGTCAGGTGAGAGGACTCATACCACTCTGCCTGCCCGTTAAAAATAAAGCTGGAGTCAGTAGCCTGTTAGCTTAGCTTAGCACAAAGAGTGGAAACAGGGGAAACAGCTAGCCTGGCTCTAAAATAGCTTAAAAATAAAATACCAATATAAAGATAAAACTGTTAAAAGGACTTCTCCAGTAGTTCTTTTTATTATTTTAAAATAACAAAATTTGAGTAAAAACAAAACACTGTAGCACCCATGTGTAGAGTTAACACATACAAGTTCTATATATATCATTTAAAGTTAAATAATGACATCATTGAGGGTCTTAAAGGCCCTGAAAACTTATTTTCTCAATCAGTTTGTTACTATGAGTGATGAGATCCAACATGAACACACTATTTTCTGCCAAAGTTTGAATAGTCGTGGTTATTTCATATAAGAGATCTCTGTATTTTTTCTTTCTCTGAGCTCTTCTCACTGGTTTGAAGTGGGTGGGGCTCCAGTGTAAAAATTTTATGTCACATACTTCCATGCACCAATCAGAATTTAGCAACATTTGAATAACAATCTTATGACAGTTGATGCTCACCGTCAATCAAATCTGATCAAACCACACCCACACAGTCCTGATGAAGCAGATTATCAGAGTTTTTGAGAGTTAAACTCTTTATAAATAATACCTAAAGCTGTTTTATTAACTTGGATTGTTGCATATTTATTTAAATTTTTTTATTGTCATTTACTTAACAAGTTTTCATGGGCAACTATTTTATAAATAATGTCAGACAATTGTATTTTCCAAACTAAATCACCTATAATATCAATAAGTCACCAATTATCCTAAACTATATGGAGCCCAGACCTAAAAGCTGTGTAAAGAGATTGCATGAAGTCCTCATCAGGGGGTATAATTGAAGCAACCTCTCCAGTGCCTCTTCCAGCTGAGTCCAGTCGCTATTTCGCACTCTTGATTGCACTGCTCATTTGTCTAATCAGGCTGTTTGTAATTGCGGCGGGAAGGAGGTAGAGGGGGGGTGTGACAGGGGCCGGCAGGGCAGAGATAGGGAGCACAGTGTGAGGGACAGGAAGGCCTCCTGGGGCCGGCCCCGGTTCAGCCCTGCAGCTGAGGGATCAGGCTGGGAGGTTTTTCACATCCAAAGTGCTCACAGCGCCAGCAGAGAGGACTGAAAGCTTTTCATGCCCTTACAGGCAGCAGGAGTCTGGACCCAAACTGGCACTTGATCAGAGTCACAAAATCATACCAAACAATGATGGGAAGCAGACATTTTTTCACTCCTACACATCAACACATCCTGTTGAAAATGTGTGCAATTTAGTCAGTTTATCAGTTAGGTAATCAGTGTAATGCTGCTTTGGTATGCACACTAAGAACTGCATGAATCCTACCATGAATGAGAGGCATTTATGTCAGATAGTAACAAGTGTATTTTGCAAATAGAAATGGATTTAATTAGGTTTGATTCCTCGTGTATCCCTGACTTTCTCAGAGCAATGCTAGCACAAAAATATGGGCCCCATACATATGCAGCCTCAGTGTCCCCCTTCCCCTTTTAATACACGTGTAAACACATGTATCTGTAGTGGTTATTATGGTGATCAGTAATGACGAGTTTGAGAAAGTCTACACAATCTGAAATCTTAGCATATTTCAGCCTCTTTTCTCAACATGCTGTTATTACTGTGTGAAGCATTCACTGTGAGGTTTTACAACATTATACAACATTATTTCCATCACAGTTTTTCAGGTCTTCATTATACCCAGGGCATAAGACAAAGGTGGAGAGACATCTTACTCTGGCCCCTACAGAGAAAGGATTACCAAAGTATCTCTGCTCTCTAATCACATCTAAATACAGTCATTATAAAGTTAGGTCACAGGATTACTTCATTGTTACTGCATGTTCAAACAGAATTTGGAAAAACTGGTTTTAAATACTGTGCTCCTCACAAATGGATTGAGTTACAAGTCTCTGGCAAGAGGCTGCGGTCCATCAAGACCAAAACCTTCCCGACTCCAGCTGGCCTCATCAAAAGGCCCGGGACCCCCACTGACACGGACTCTTATCCTGCCCCATGAACGCTACATGTTACATTAACGTAAAGTCTCCATGTCTCACTCAATGTGTTACATAAACGAAAAGTGTTTCTGACAAAGTAAGTGAGGCCAGAAATGGAATGCAAATGCAATTGCTGAATCATGCTTAATTTAGCTCCCACTTTGAGTTGCTGTTCACAAGGTTCAGGAGCTGAGAAGCAGCGAGTTGGCACTTAGCTCAAACTTATGCGGGCAAAATCACAAAACTGCTCACTGTCATCATGTAAACCACTACCCATAGTTCTCTGAGTGGTCCTGCTTTCAGCTGCCAGGCTCAAGTGATTTGACTAATATCTCGTTTTCTGTTGAAGATATTTATTTAGAACATCCATTAGCCTTCAAGAGTTGCAGAATTTCTTCTTCTTCTCTGCATCTCTGAGAAAGAAAGGCAGTCATGCCCCCTGGAGGTGAAGGGAGGCCTACTGTATCATCATTATACGACCCGTCCTGATCCAGACCTCTCCCAGCGCCACACCATCAAGTGCGAGCACATTTGTCAAAGTAATTAGTCACTTGTATCTGAGCAGTTTGGCAGAAAGGTTATAGTTTTTTTGTTACATAACTGGCTATTGGGGTGGTTTTTGACAGGTGGATGTTATGTCTTGCTGTGAGTTGACCTGGCAGACCTCAACTCAACAAGCTGGTACCACAGGTGGTTTATATAGTAGCTACAGTTAGTCTTTATTTACAGGTTTTTAGCATTAGCCAGGCATGCCATGTGTTGTTATTTTCAGAATATGTTGGGCTTCTCAGAATTAACATCAATTTGCATGTTATTTGCTGTTACTAAAAGTTTTATTTTATATTACATTTGTTTACGTTTTGGCAAAGTTGCACCATGAAAAGTCATGCTGAATTAGTTATTAGCAGTTCCTGTTTGCACTGTTTCCAGGAATGTACAGGGAACTATAACTGGATTACCTTGATACTGAAGAAAACTTCAAAATGTGACGACAATAAGGCAAGATCTGAAGTCAAAGGTGCGTCTTTTTTTTCCTCTAAGTGTATTTATGAATGTTTATCTGTGATGGACATCAAAGATATTGATATCTCCAGCAAGTGTCCAGCAAGTCAAGCTGAATGTAAGAGTGAGAGTATCATGTCTGTGTGTTCAGATTTGACTGGGTTTTGACTCTTGACAGATTTGGAGGCAATTTTTGACACAAATTGCATTAATCAATAAACACTAAGGGTTCATTTGCCTTTTACAGTACCTCTCCCCACTTTTTGTCCTCCTGTTTCCCTGATTTCTAGCTCCTCTTTCTTTCTATCCTCTTGCCTTTCTTGCTTTCAGTGCTGCCAAATAAAATGACCTCTAACTGTGACGGAGGGGGTTTGGGCTTTGTGACAGTCGTGACTGTGGGGATGGTAGCAGCGGGAGGAGACAGGCACTTTCCAACACACTCTGTTCTACTCGTCAGCCTATTGCTTTTTTTTTTTATTGCTGTCTGAGTTTGCCGTCTGCCTCACGGGTTTTTCACAGAGATACAGAAATACAGTTCTTGTAAACTCAGCTCTGACTAATGTATCACTGAAAGGGCTCCTCTCAAGAATAATCAGAAACTGGTCAAAGCCAGAAAATTACTTTCTAACAGCTTCTCGTTTCTAACCGGGGCTCACTGGGGAGTCATTGTACATAGATAAAAAAGCAGGGCAAGCTGGGAAAACAAGAATTACAATGTACTCTAGTGAGTAATCCAAAGTGTTTTCATACACTTATGCATATATATCAATTTAATGTGTTGAAATTGTGGGGAGAGTGTGTATTTGTGTAACTGTAGTGCTAGGATGCTGGTGTATAAAAAGAAGCCATATCAGAACAGGGAAATTAGTGTTGCTCTATTTGTTCTTTAGGAGTTATCAGTACGAGTTAGAGTTATAAGTTCTGTATCTTTGAAACTATACGGACTTTCCAGAGAAAGAGGGCAATGAAAATTAATCTTTAATCTTTATAGATAGAATGACATATACAGATGAGTGCCATGGTGCTTTATATGTATGGCTGTATGTAGGTATACTTAAAGCTGCTATAGTCAATATTTTTATATTAACAATTGATGAAATGACTACTTGTATATGAAAGCGGTTGCTTGAAGTGATGACAGAGAGTTATCACCAACAGCAGTTCTCCTCAGCTTTATGGAGCGATTTAGCGTCTTTCAGCTCATTGTTTTGGTTTTACGGCCCAAAATGTTACTGTTGTGGTTCACTTACAGCGTTCTCATCAGTGTCATTTCTAGATGCAGTAGGCACCAATTTTCAGCACAAAAGCTATATAAACCCAGTTTACACTACTTGCCCGGCACCAAAGGGCCACCAGACAAAGTTAGTGACTAGCTGGTGAACATAGTGGAGCATTTAGCAGCTAAAGCGCCAGACATTTCCCTCAGGAGTTGGCGGAGACCAAAAACATAGCTAAAAGAGAGTGAATATTGGACTTACATTTGTCACATGAAAACCCGATTCCAAATGAATAATGTTGTTCCCTAACTGCTGGATGTGTAAATTAGCAACTGTTGGCTAATATGTTTGTCATATCAACTTAAAAGGTGATGCTATGTCAGTGTTGTGTTCCCAGCTTGTTTCCGCTGCCCTTAAGTGGCCAAAAAAAAAAACAGTTAATGCAATAGACTGTATATAAAGATGGACGACATGACAGCTCCCCAAAAGTGAAGGCAAAACATTTCAGTTGCCCCCTGGTGGCTGGCTGCAGTATAGGTCATAAACCCCGCCCCCTCCATGTTAGCGGATGGGACATGGGCCAAACTGAAAAATCAAAGTACACGGCAAATACATTTTTCCCAAAGATGGTTTGTGTCATTTTAGGTAGTTCTTATCACGCTGATGTTTGTTCAAGTGTTCATTCTTATAATAAGTTTGGTTTTAATTAGTTATTTGATGCTATAAATGTTGTGACATTATTATTGACAACTGTGATTTGATTGTAGTGTGCTCACGATTGGTTCGGGTGGGTGTATGGGTGGGACCTCGATACCGCGGCTCCACCGTGGATCACTACTGCACAGACTCTGTCTCCAAAAGACGTCACCAGCGCAAGATGGCAGCTCCCGTATCCGGGGTATTTTGACTTCATTTTTGTACAGTGGGAGGAAGTGGAGAGGTGTCGTCCATCTTTATATACAGTCTATGGTTAATGCAGGTTTAAGGATCTATCCCACTTTTCTGCTAATAATAACTGTTTTTCCAGTTTTTTATCCTACCCCCACTTTAAGGAAACTGTCCACTACACATGTCCACATCATGAAAGTGTAAATGACACAGACAGTGTAAAAAAATAACAACATTTTAATGGATTTTCTCATTAATGGTTGTGTTAACTATGTGGATAGGCCAACAATGTGTTATTGAAGAAGCCCTTTAAGCAGTTCTGTCTTTATATTTGCATTCTAATTTACAGCTGTTTTAAGGGCAATTAGGCCATTTGATATCTTCCAAGCAGACTGTCTTGAAACCCACAGAGCAGATGTGTCGGTCATGTCTGCCGTCAGGTCAAACATCTCTGTTGACACGCGGCATAACACTCACATGGGTTCAAAGGTCGAGTGACTTCAGCTGATGACATCTCAAGTAGTATACATGGTTGTAAACAGCCTATGACAACCAATAATCTCTGTACATGTATACTCTAAAAGCAAAGTATTATGAAATTAACTTCATAACTTGAATATACCTTGAAATCATCTGAAATGACTATTACTAAAAAAAAAATTAAAAAGAACATGTCCGCTGGGATATACATTCGATTTGGAAAAATCCTGCGTACATTAAACAAATCTGCAAATTGACATTTAATTTATTGAATTTAGTATGGTCATATTATACCCAATGAGGTCTGCATGTTTATAAATTTAATATTTAAAAGATGAAAAAACACTTCCTGCTTTGTCTGTCTGCCATGCTGGTCTTGTTTTTATGTCTGTCACTTGGCTACTTATGTCAAATATATGTTAGTTAGAGTCTACTTAGCTACTTATTTTGAAAACAGAGCATTTTGTTGGTGGAGGCCAATACAGTAAATAGTTGATGTCCATTATAAATGATTCTGGGTCTGAAGGGGTCTAAGTTGAATAGTTAAGTTGAATCTCTAGTGTCACAAAATCCGAGGGGTCACAGGTTTTGATGCAACACCTGGACAAACAGCTTGAATCTCCAGTAGTCTGAGTGCAGGTTCATCAGTCCAACATCAGTCATACCAACTCAGAACTTACTCTATTCACTAAGGTCTCCTTGAACAACATTTTCAGGTTCCAAAACTTCAAATTGTATAGTTTTTATAAATTCTATTGAAGCTGATGCTTCATAATGATGTAGGTCTGAAAAGGATGAAAAACGTACAAATATCTGCCGAAATAAATTCATATCCACTCAGGAGAGAGAACACTCCATTGGAAAATATTTATCTGCTTGTTCGGCTCCAGCATCCTATTCATCAGCACCAAAAGTAGCGGGCGGTTGCTTGGTCAAGGACCCAATTAATATTTCAGAAGCAGATTACATAACATAATTTCATCTGTAGAGCATTTGACCTTTTCACCACACCAACAATCAATCCACCATGGAGTCTCCACTGTGTGAGGTGCAGAAGTAATTATAACTGGGTTCTTATGAACACGTGTGGTTAGGGCCATTGGGTTGTATTCCAAAATGCTATATATCATGCTATATATTAAATTTCATCTAATTACTGTTCCAATAGAACCCTGTTTGTAATAGTTAAGAGTTAAAATTCTGGTGTTGATGAGAACTTTTGCTAATTTAACTCTGGTTTTGGTTTGATTTATATCACAGTTGTGTATGAGGCAATAAACAGGCAGAAGGTCAAATCACAGGTCGCAGATATCAGGCAGAAAAACAGGAAAACAGGTACAGGCATAGGTACAGATATTTGGAATGCAAGTGCACAACACTGACTATGTTTACATGCACAAAATATTATATTCTGAAAAAGACAATTTTCCTACTAAGCTGTTTACATGACTAATGAAAATGGATATTCCACTAATATTTCCGTTTACATGCAGGCTTGTTCGACCATGCAAACACAGCCTCCCTCTTTCATTCGTCCAACCACCTTCCTGAAAAGGTCGGCGTTGAGATATTTGTGCATATCCAGAAACCTGTTGATATCCAAGTCTTTCATCATGTTTAACAGTAGGTGTGTTTCTCCTTCCCACCAGAAATGTGAGCTTTTCTTTTGTGCATGCATCTCTACCCCGGCCTTGCAAACTGTTGGCCAGTTGGTTTGTTTATAACACACAGAGCTGACCGTAAACATGCAAGAGGCCTTGTGTCACAAACTGCGGTAAAACCCCCATTGTTGGTGTTACAACAAAGGGTCAAATTGGTTTTCTGTTAACTGATTCTGACATTATTAATAAGAAAAAGACATTTCCAATTATCTCTTCACATTGAAATTTCTTGTGCTTTTCAAAGGTATTTTATCAAAATTGGCACAATTCATTCACAGCAGATCAGTCTGGTCAACGCCCTATCTCTATCATTCAATGTTTTTTAAAAATACTTGAAAGGTTTGTGTATAATAGAATGCTTCAGCACCTTCAAGAGCAAAGCATGTTGTATGAACACTAGTATGGATTTAGAAAAAAAATATTCTACAGACATGCCTGTTATCCAGCTGGTTGATAAAATTCATATTGCTGAATAAAATAGTGAATAAACTTTGATTATAGTTTTGGATTTATCAAAAGCTTTCGACACTGGGTCATAATATTTTTTCTTATTATGTTATCACATTATGGCTTCAATAGACTGACCTATAAATGTCTCTCTAATTATATTTCTAACCCGGAACAATTTGTAAACATTAATGGATGGATTTCTGATGGGGCACAAGTTACTTATGGTGTCCCACTAGGGTCCATTCTTGGAGCCCCTTTGTTCCTCATCTACATTAATGCTAGTGTTTCTTTCACATAAACATTTTTCCACACTTATTTTTGAGGCAAATTCTGAATTAGATAACATTTCTAAGTTGTTTAAATTGAACAAACTTTAATAAATCTAATTTCATGATATTTACTGACAAAAACAAACGTTACTATAAATCTAGTTCTTGACTTGAAATTATTCAGTATTCATTTAGTTTACAGTAAGATAACAATTGTAATGGTATGGTCAATAAAATAAGTAGTTTGGTTCATTGCAAATGTTTGGTAATACTTTACTATAGTTTAGTTTACCTTACCTCACATATTGCAGTATTGTTTGGGCTGCCACCAACCTTACTAAGATCCTCTCTTTACCAAAAATATTTGTCAGACAGCTACATTAAAACAGACCAGTTCATTCATTATTTGAATGTTCTTTCTATTTCTGATATAAATGTATATTTCACATGTATTTTTATCTACAGATGTATGTATCAGCCTGATTTGGTATCTATCATGTAATATTTTTCAGACTAATTCAGTAATCCACACGTACAGTATACCACCAGATGTGTACATACATCACTTGTATCTTCCAATATTCATAACAACTCTCAGTTCTCTATCAGATTCAGGGGACCTCAGCTGTGGAATAAGTACCGTCATGTTGCAACACAATCATCCACAAACTTTTATACCTTACAGTATATTATATATCATAGCTTAGAGCTTATTTTCTGAAACAAACTACTTGAATTTTGTATGTTGTGGCCTTCTTTCTTATCTTTTCTAACTGTTGTATGCTATACTTGTTATGACCAATTAGCATAATTAGACATATCTTGTGTTTGTTTGATTTGTTGGCACATAAAATTATTGTTTAATCTAAAAAAATGTTTCTACTGTCTATTCTCTATTTTCTTCTGTATGTTGTGCTTCTTCACTGTTAAATTTTGATTTTAGAAGTTTTTGGGATTTTCTGTTTGTCTTGTGTGTGTGTGTGTGTGTGTGTGTGTAAAATATCTATGTCTAAAATAACCTCGGGAAAAAATAGCGTTTGGCCTCTATTGACCTCCATTTCTTTTGCATTACTTCGGTAAGAAAAGCAGCAGCTCCGTCCCTCTGCTCCGCCCGGTCCTCCCCACACACCCCTTTGCAAAGCCCTGTGATACGCGCAAATCTTTCGCTGTAGTTGAATATTTACTATTAATATTTGTTTATAGACTATGTATAGACGGTTTTCGTGAGTTTTATTTTGTTTCTGTTGAGTTTGAATGAAGCGTGTTCTACGATGATCTGTGACGTAAAATTTATGTTTTTGTCAATGGAGTCTGGTGGCTTGGAGGATGTGCGATATAACAGCTGTTTCTGGTTGGGGGAGGTGTGGCCAATGCGCCCGTTTGTTTTGGTCTGAGATGCTGGTCCCAGTGCAACATCTAATGGCAGTGAATATTGTATATAGAACCTTTAAACTTAATTTGGAGGAGACGAGGTTAAACTTTCCAGGTGTCTGCCTGCATGTAGGCTTTTGTGCCTATATATATTTATGCATTTTCTGCATGTCTTTGTGTGGGGTATGTGTGTTAAGTACACCCAGGGGACTTCCACGTCCTCTCCCTGACATTCCTTTGAGGCGACCTGACACATTTTCTCAAAGCTGTAGCAGTAATTAATTCAATTTTCTTCTCTTCCTGCAGCTGATACCAAGCTTTGTCTTCCATTAATTACAATGTAACACTCTGATAACATGTAATCAGCGATATAAACAGCACCAGCTGTGTGCTTGAAAACTACATTCAAGGAAAAAAACACTAGTGTTAAAGGTTCTTACAGTGATCTAAAGGAGATTCTGTGACATTGTTCGAGCCACAGCCATCACCTCATTGGTCAATACAGCAGTGGGCAAACAGCAGTTTGCTACATGCAACAATATAACTGGTGTATGGAGATGATGTTTTGTAATAACTTCATGCATTTTATGAGCACCTTTTCTGAAGTTGAGGACATTTTGAAAATGAAGAAACTATTTGTTTGATCAGAGAGACCATTAGGATAAATTCATCTTTTTGTATCTCATAGAGATGAATAGGTTGAGTCTATACAGGTGTTCCCCATATCATTTAAAACTCATGTTGAGGAACTGACAGCTTTAAATTAAATTAGGTTTCTTTTTTAGGAATAAGCAGTGCCTCTCTTTCTGCAGTAGGTTGCAGATTGTAAAGGCAATCTAATCAGTGCTGGACAATGCAGATGTAATTTACATGCATATGCCCATACCCTCAAGCCTCTTGATGCTGTGTATCACAGTTCTCTTTGATGTATTGCAGGTGACAGTTTTAGAACCCATCATTGTATCCTCTATGAGAAGGTAGGGTGGCCATCACTTACCGCTCAAAGGGAACAACGCTGTCTTCTTTTTAATTTACAAAGCCATCCTTAATAAGCTACCATTTTATTTATCATCACTTTTAAGACTTTTAAGAAATATGGGATACTGTACTCGTTCACAAGAATGCCTTATCTTGGATATTCCATTTATGAATACAGGATTGGAAAAACTGCATTCACCTATTATGCTCCTCATAGGTGGAATAAACTTCAGGAAGTTAGACATTTTTTTTAACCTTAGAACAGTTTAAGCTTCTGCTGAATGATGTTTTATATAATGAATGCTCCTGTTTTTCTTAATATGTCTGCTTTGTCCCTGTGTAATGTACTTGTTCTACTGTTTTCTTTGTGTTTTTGTTTTTGTTTTGGAGAGACTTCAAAAATCTTCAAAATCACAAGTTAGATCTGAGCTGCACCACAATATATGAAATAACACGCATGAATGTGAATTCTGCTTAAGAGTTAATCTCCCCTTTATTAACGCCTTAAGACAGCGGCATTGTGGGTTATTTTATGAGTATGTGTTTGTATGCGCAGTGTATGAGCATCCGCAAGCCCCAACTATAACTGATGGACAAGCTACAAACAGCCCTTTTGGTTCAAAATCTCTTTTCAGTGCTCTCATCCCCCCCACCATCTTCTTCCTGCAGCAGCCACTTTTAAATCCTTCTTGCCTGCACTTCATCACTGTTTGCTCACATTTGCTTTGCTGGAGTCCTCGTGCCGACACCGAGCCAGCTTTGGCTAGTGGTCAGCGGATAACAAACGGCTCTGTCACCGCGGCCCAACAACAATCTGCCGCTGCTCTGCCAGTCCTGATCTATCTTCAGTCGCCCGCTATTGGCACACCAGTAAATCCTCCGTCAGCGGGCGCACTCCAATTACAGGAAACAACAGTAATGTACAACCCCGCTTACACCTCCTGAAAGCAGAGGGAGAGCTTTCCCAGAATACTGATGAAGCTCTTGTGGTGGGGGTTGGGGAGGTGGGGATTAGGGGACGAGGGTGTCATCTGTACTGTACGATCTCCAGGGTTGGCCCGACTCCCTCTTTGCCCTCCCCTCCCTCCCTTACGCTATCGTAGGCTTTATAGATATCTCCTTCCAGCTATCCATTAACGGCACGCCTTCGCTCTGCCTTCCAGTTCCCTCAGCACTTTAAGGGTCAGCCATTTGCAGGGTGACAAATGAATAGCCTTGGCCCTCATGGGGCCCCTGAGCCATTAATTGAATGGCCGGTCTGCTGAGGGGCTCAACACCAATGACTCTCCCCGAGCATGTTGGTTAGTTCCTGGAAAAACCTTACTGTAAGGAGTTCATGCACAACGGATCCTGTTCATTAACTCTGGTTGAGCTGACAGTTTCTGCTTACAGGTGTGTGTGCTGAGAAGGCTGAAAGTTAGTTCTACTGATATGTGACTATGTGAAGCCTACAAATGTATGGTCACATTTGATTTGTTGGAATTACTATTTTATGTGATTTTTAAATACGACTTTTTCTCCCATGATACACATTCCGAGACCCAAAGTCATTGTATTGGCCGATAACAGGACTCTTCTATTCCAAAATGTAAAATCTGCCAACCTCTCTGTGTCATTATGATATGTGTAAGCTATCGTGAGGCTGTAACTACAATTTACAAAATAGAAACATTCGCACACCGTTATGCTTTTTAGGCGTGTGAATTTTTTATCTATATTGTTTAGAAGGTTTATGAAATTGCGTCATTACAAATGCATCAAACTCATAATGACAGACACACCATCTGCTGTGGTAAACCATGATCAGTCAATGCTGCACTCACTGTCCTCTGTGCCCGCACAGAAAAGGCTCTCTTTGTGTGGTATTTTTTCCCAGACCAACACTGACCTGCTAAACAACTTGTTTTTTACTCTCACTCCTGATGCTTCAAGTTTGTTGCATGGAGGGAATTTCTGATAACATTAGCTAACTGCAAAAGTATTTGTCAACACTTGTTTCACAGTGATTGCCAACCACGGCTTTCACATTAAAATGCATCTTTAGTGAAGCACATGCAGGAAGTCATGTGCTGTGTCTCAATTCAGATACTGCCATTAGTACAATTCCTTGTAGTACACTGTGTACACTACTTACTTGTGTAGAGCGTTCATTTTGACAGGGTAGTGTTGTCTCAAATCAAACACGGTCGTTGTGCACTTACCGGAAATGATTATCGCAACATTTGACCTCTTCTTCTTCTTCTTCTTCTTCTTTTTAATGGCGCATTGCAACTGGGCAGAGCATTATCGGCAACATTTGACCACGATTGTCACCCAACAAAATTGTTGTTTGTTAACTTGACTTCAATTCAGTTTTATAAAAAAATCATAAAAATGAATGTACTTTTACTTTTAGTCATAACAATTGTGACCGCGGCCACCATTTTCATAGGTTGGTGGTCCCTCCCCTTCCAGTACGTAGCCAAGATGGCGACCATTGAGGGTGAGAAGTGTGCAGGGTTCCACACTCAACTTTTTGATCGTTATGAGTACACCGTCTGGGTACTCACAGTGCACTGCATATTGCCATACTTGTCAGTGTGAACGCACTTAAAATAGCATGTGTAAGCATGGAAGAACGCAAATTGAGACACAACTCTAGCTTATGCTCTCAGAATTTTAGGGGAGGTGTGCTCAACATCGGCACAGATCAGTATTGATGCATGTAGTTGAAATGCAGTTCCTCAGTTTTACCACAAGGGGGAGTAACTAGCAAAGGGAGCAGTAGTTGTAAGAGCGTTTGCCTTGTCTCTGCTTTTTGCTGTATAAAACAGGTTAGTTGTGTCTGTTATTGTATCATAACTTTTTTCTAAGGACTTTTAAAGTCAGTCTGAATTTGTTTTGATGAAGTTTGATGTCGAAAATGACATGCTTGCTCAGGTAAGTAACCTATTTTCCTGTCTACTGCAATAGAGTTTTGCTAGCTACTGGCGGTAAACAATTAGAAAAATAGCAGCCTTAATGTGTGTAATTTCTATTCATTGTCACTGTGGCTCCTTGACAGGCGCGCCTTATCATAATTGTTAAACTAAGATTGGTGTTAAATGCAATGAAGGAAAGCATGTTTGAGTGAATTTCATGGTTATTTTCATGTGTTCAACGGTCACTAAGTGAGGACATGCATGGTAAAGTCAGAAAATGAGTTGTAACAATATATTTTGTAATGTTAAGCTGCCAAATGTGTTTACAGTATATTATGTATCTATCATGAATGTTGTGTTAATGTGTTCAGGTATAGCAAAATAGGTGAACAGACTGCCTTACTATAAGGTACTAAAGGTACTGATATAGGATGCTTAGGAAGCTGGTTAAAGCAACATTAACTGGATGAGGGTTGTAGTACACATAAAGACTGCACACCAGTAAGTTGACTATTACTGTTGAGTTGAACAACAGATTTCATTTGCAGAAGCTGAAAGTTATTAGTTATTCCAGCAGTTTCATATTCAAACACCTGTAATGTAAATGTGTTAGCTTGTGATGTTTGTCATATGGAAGATTATTTTGAATAAAAAGCAATTATGGAACTAATAACTAAGGAATTATTTTTCTGTAAGCCAATGGTGGGGTTTTTTTGGAATTTATACTTGGTAGTTCGTAGAAATTCCCATCAGATACTGAATCCCTGTGGAAAAAGTGGAAAAGTTTGGAGGTTTGAGACTACATGCCAAGTGCGCTTTGGCCAATTTAGATGGATAGGGAGTTGGCCCTCATGGTGGACTGGTTTCCTGTCCAGCGGGGTTTAGGGTTACACAAAAATGCACACACTGCTGGCCTGTGAGTCATCTCAGCCTGACACAAATGTCCTTCCAAAAATCCATCCTCCAAAATCAATTTGTGCTTCATTCTTTGATATTAGGTCACCTTTGCTGGTCCCCTCTCTGCAGACCAGAGAGTCTCCTCCTGGCCTACTTCAATCACACACACACACACACACACACACAAAATAGCAATTTGTGACTCTTGACTTTGACCTGAAAATGAAAACTATTCAAAAACCTTCTGTTACAAATCAAACTCTGCTATCTGGGCTGTTTCATAGTCAGGGAACAAAACATGAAAAAATGTGTGACATGTTCCTGTCACATTTTCACTTTCATACTTATGAAACACTTCAATACATAAGAAGGACACACTGACATAGACAAATAGCCATCAAACCAACATCACAGGACATTCTAATCAGCCAGTGATCACGCTGCACACATCACTGACATAACCCTCTTTTTTTTACCTCCATCTATTGATCTAAAAAGCCATCTCCCACAACACACATTCATGCACTATTTCACAGACACCCCATCTGACTGAATCATGCAGGCCATTCATTGTGAATCTGCAGGGAACTGATCTGATGCCATGCCGATTCCCGCTGTATCCCTCTGGCCTGCTTTTTCCATGCCTGGGGTCTGACATTTCCAGGCTGTTCATCGATCAAAGGCACCGCGTGTTCATTTATATGTTGAAAGAGCCAGGCACATACTGGCAGAGGTGCAAAGACTACTGAATTAACTAATTTTTCTAAGTTTGTAAAAAAAAAAGGTTTTTTTTCTTTCACCCTTTTTAAGGAACTTAGAAAGATTATCCTGGCAAAAATATATTTTCCACCTGTTCTTAAGTCATAAACACAGGAGAGAAAACAATTTAGATCAGACTTAGAAAATGGATCACCAGAACTTTTTTTTTCTCACTTGCCTCTTAGGGCTTCCGTACTTAGATGCCCATGGATTTGTATAGATTTAGTGCCAACAATGATCTGTCTATGATCAGGGAATCATTAAAGAACAGAATTTTAAATTGAAAAGTCACAAAATAAGCCAGTATTTCAGGCTGAATGGGGAATTGTGTATGAAATGATGCACAAGATACAATATCTAGAATATTTCCACTTGGTATTGGCATCATGGGTATGTATATTTCAACCATCTTCAATAAAGTGTTCATATTCAAGTATATGTGATATTATATATTGTGTAACAATCATTTTATTTTCTAACTTTAAAGTTATTTAAGGTAGAAATCAGGGTTGCTAAGGTTAACAGTGCAGCTACTAAAAGCAATTGCATCCTGGGTTAACTTCAGCAGATTGAGAATATGTAATATCACAGAGAGTGAAATAGGGCTTATGTAACTTTTAATCATCTTGGCAAACAATTGCCTCTTTACAAATCCAGAGACACAGAGTAACATAGCATTCATTTGGAATCATTTTTCTGGCCACCTGATAAATGTAAGTATACATTTCACCTTACATTTAGCTCTTTTTTGGGTCTCCACAAACTCCTGAAAAAAATATCTGTCTCTTTAGCTGCTATGTTCACCAGCTAGTTGCTAACTGTGTCTGTCTGCTGTCTGGTGCTGAGCAGGTAGTGTACAGTAGGTTTATCAGATTTAATATATTGACATGTGTAGCACTTGTTTGTTGTCATGTAATGATGGTCATGAACAAAAGGGAAACATCTACCAGCTTCAAATGTTTGCTATCATTGAAAATGAATGTTACAATACAATACAAAGTGAAAACATGATTCAGAAGGAATGCAAGGAACTTGTATGTTCAATGTCATCTTAAATAACCATTCTGTGGGTTTACCAAACACATTCTTGACATGTTTAATTCTAATAACAGACTTCATGTAGCACAGTTAAAAACAGAGTTTACAAAGTGCTTTGACAGAGACAGTGAAAGTGATATGTTGAAATAAAGTTTTTTTCCATTTTGAGCTTCAGGTTGTGATGTAACTCAGCAACACAGCTGGAAACATGTCAGCTCTGATTGTTTGTTTACTGCTCCCTCTCAAGAAAAGAGAACGTGTTGAACAAAATGTTGGATTGTTGAGGGCTTCTGTCTCTCAGGGGCTTAATGTATTGTATCAGCTGTCATATACATCAAAGCTCAGAATGGATATGGGTTATATACTGTTTATGGAACTTCCTGAGTTACAACTAAACTATTGGACCACTTGAGATAAAAAAAAAAGACAAGATAGTGTGAGCTTTCTTAAAGGCTCTACTCTTCAAAGAGCAGGCAGGATTTTTCTTGTTATACTCTTTGTTTGTGAAATTTAAATTACAGTGGCTATGGAAGCTGTTATTGCAATAGTTCTGTCAGGTCTGTTGGGTTACAGCTAAGATGATAATGTTATGACCCTGGGTCATGTGTGTGTTGAGCGCCTGATTTTGATGGTGTGGTCCCTCCCTGCCTGAGGGTGGTGCTGTTCACAATGTTCTGTTTTCTTAGTATGTTCAGTTCCAGGTTCCAGGTGATGGCTGGTGATTGGACGGGAGACTGATGGCACCTACTTTAAAATGGCCTCTGCCCAACCAGACGGTGCTGTGCCGTGCCGTGCCGAATTATGTGCCGTTGGATTTAAAGTGATATCTTAGTGCTAATGTGTTTAGCTACTGTGTTTATGTAAATACTGTTAAAAGAGCAGTCCGGGTACCTGTAGGGGAGAGAAGCTGTTTCTGTTTCTACAATTGTTTTCTCCTGTTTTATGTTAGGGAGTTAGGTAAGATCCCTGTATTTCTTTTCCTGTTTCTTTGGGTTAGGTAATTTAGTTGGGTTTTCATAGAATGTTTTGTTTGTTGTTTTGGCTGTGCTCTCCCTGACGTCAATTATACCCTGTGACATGAATAAATCACTTCTGTTTGGACTGCATCCGTTGTGGCACTGACCATCTTTGGGAGCAGGGAAAAGGAGGGAGTCACTTTCTTTATGTTGTGCACCGGTTTACCCCTAGGCCGGTCGTAACATAAATTGGGGGCTGGTCCGGGATTTTTCCTCATGTTTCGTTGGGTGAGCGCGGTAGGTATTGTGGCACATTTTGCCATAGTTCTGGTTGGCATTTTTCTCTGGTGTGGCACTATGGAGTTTGATTTGGATAGCTTTGCAGTAAACCCTACACTACCACAACTGAATAAATGTAGGAAGGTGGATTTGAAGTGCCATTAAATGCAAGGAAAGAGGAGCTGAGACAGCTGTTGGTTGAAAGGTTGTTTGTGGATCTGTCCACGGCGGAAGGAGCGGGGAAAGCGGAGGTGGAGCTCCGAGATCCGGTGCCGCCCATCGCGTCCGCTCACACAGATCCTCCTCCTACGCCAGGGATGTCTGTGGAGGAGCTCCGACTGACCCTCCGCATCAAGGAAGTGGAGGTGAGAAATCGGGAGTTAGAGGTGGAGGCTATGCACCTACGGGTGAAAGCTCTAGAGCTGGAACGCCAGCCTGGTGTCGCTCCCCACTCACATGTCACACAGCAAACCCAGCCCCGACACAGCTTTGATGTGAGCAAGCATATTGCACTCGTTCCACCGTTCAGAGAGTCTGAGGTGGATTTGTATTTTAACGCTTTTGAGCGTATTGCAGCCACTTTGAGTTGGCCAAAGGATGTTTGGTCATTGTTGCTTCAGTGTAAATTAGTAGGTAAGGCTCAGGAGGTATGTGCCACCCTTACAGTTGAACAGAACTTAGATTATGATGTTGTTAAAGCCACGGTGTTACGTGCATATGAGTTAGTGCCTGAAGCATATCGACAGAAATTCAGAGATTGTGGGAAAAGTGCCAACCAGACTTATGTGGAGTTCGCGCGTGAGAAAGGCATTCTTTTTGATAAATGGTGTCAAGCCAGTAAAGTCAGTGATTATGCCCCGCTGCGGGAGCTTATGCTTTTGGAGGAATTTAAAAAGTGTTTGCCAGAGCGCATTGTTGTCTATCTAAATGAACAAAAGGTTACGTCTCTCGCGGAAGCCGCGGTCCTTGCAGATGAGTTTACTCTAACTCATGAAAGTGTTTTTGTTTCTTCTGTGCAGCGCGAATCTCTGGGTGGACTGGGTGGGTGTTAAATATAAAAAAAGGTCACCTAAAGTTTTCCGCCACAATCCTTCGGCAGCGGGTGGGACTTGCGAGTGTTTTTATTGTCATGAAACTGGCCACTTAATTGCTGTCTGTCCTGTTTTGAAACAAAAAGAACAGTCAAAAGCTAAAATCCCCTCTGCTGTAGGATTCTTTCAGAATGAGCCAGTCGCTGGCCAGTATAAGGTTTTGACGGAGTTAAGTAGGGAAATTGATGATGACTTTAAGCCTTTCGTTACGCAGGGTTTTTTTTCCCTGACTGGCAACGAGGTGGACAGGGTTCCCATTACTATTCTAAGAGACACTGGGGCAAAACATTCCCTGGCCCGACGTGGTGTGGTGCCTTTTTCTGACCAATCGTACTGTGGATCTGACCTATTGGTGTGGGGAGTTAAACTGAGTGTTTTACGCGTGCCGCTGCACACAGTGACACTTTCCTCCTCCTTGGTGTCTGGTCCAGTGCGAGTCGGTGTACGTGATCGGCTCTCTATTGCAGGGGTTGATCTCATTCTCGGCAATGATTTGGCTGGAGACAAAGTTTTTCCTACTACTCCTGAGGTAACGGAAAATCCTACCGCGGATGTGTGTGTTGTGGCTCCTGCTGTGCTTGATGCGCTGCCCATTTTTCCGGCATGTGTTGTGACGCGTGCCCAGGCTCGTAGGATTGGTGATTTAGCGGAGCTTTCTGACTCGTTTCTGAACAGGTCTGATGATTTAGTCAGCCCCTCATTTTCAGAAGTGAAAAGGGTGCCTGTTTCGATTGAGGTGGTACCAGATGAGAAGGATTTGTGTTTAGCAGTGGATCTGTGGTCCTTATAAGATTGAGCGGAGATTGAGTGACACAGATTATGTGATTAAGACGCCAGATAGGAAGAAAAAGTCCTGTGTGTGTCATGTCAATATGCTCAAACAATATTTCGATCAGGATACGTCTGTGGAGTCATGTGTCTCTCCTGTGGTGGCTGTGGTGTCCCCATCATATTGTCCCGAGGAGGACGGATTGCGTGGGCAGCTGGGCTCAGTTCCGTGTGCGTGTTTAGAGAATTCCAAGGTTCTGGCAAATCTGGAAGAGAATTTGTCTTATTTGTCTGAGCCGGCTAAAAGTGACATTTGTCACCTCGTTCGTTGTCACGCACCGCTCTTTGGTGATAAGCCCACAGAAACTACAGTATTGGAGCATGATATAGATATTGGCGAGAACAAGCCCATTAAACAGCACGCATACCGTGTTGACCCGGTGAAGCGCGCTGTTATGCAGAAGGAGGTTGAGTATCTCCTAGAAAATGGCTTTGCAGTGCCAAGCACCAGTTCGTGGAGCTCACCATCTCTTCTAGTTCCTAAATCTGACCAAACTCCTCGATTTTGTAATGACTACCGCAAAGTAAACGCTGTTACTAAGCCAGACTCGTTCCCTCTTCCATGTATGGATGATTGTGTGGATTGTGTGGATCGTGTGGGGTCGGCCAAGTACGTCACAAAGTTAGACTTATTAAAAGGTTACTGGCAGGTGCCTCTTTCACCACGTACATCTGAGGTCTCAGCTTTTGTGACCCCCGACCACTTCCTTCAATACACTGTCATGCCTTTTGGGTTAAGAAATGCCCCAGCTACTTTCCAACGACTGATGAATACAGTTCTGTCTGGTGTCAAAAACTGCGAGGCGTATTTAGATGACATTGTGTGTTATTCTTCCTCCTGGTCTGAGCATGTAGACGCGTTGAGTGAGATATTCCGCCGTTTGGAGAGTGCTTCGTTGACGTTGAATCTGGCTAAATGTGAGTTTGGTAAGGCTGTGGTTACCTACTTGGGAAAGCAAGTAGGGCAGGGGCAGGGGCAGGTGCGCCCTTTGTCAGCCAAAGTGCAGGCTATCCTGGAGTTCCCGGTGCCAGAAACGCGGCGGCAGCTCCGCCGGTTTTTGGGAATGTGCGGCTATTATCGTGGGTTTTGTAAGAACTTTGCTAGTGTAGTGGCGCCCCTCACTAGTTTGGTAAGTCCTGCTAATCAATTTGTCTGGACGGCGGAGTGCCAGGACTCGTTTGATTTTGCTAAGGCTCTTCTTTGCAGTGCACCTGTCTTGGCTGTGCCTGATTTTGCGCGTCCCTTTAAGATGGAGGTAGATGCGAGTGCTTACGGTGCCGGTGCTGTTCTCTTGCAGGAGGATGATCATGGTATTGACCATCCTGTGTGCTATTTCTCAAAGAAGCTGAATAAGCACCCCTAGGCCGGTCGTAACAATAACAAAAATCTTTAAGGTTTGTTTTGGCTGTAATCAGTGTTGATATTATCTAAAGTAGAGCCCAACTGATAAATCTACAGACTGATATTATCAACCTATATTAGCTTTTAATAGCTATATAAGGATCTGCATATATGTTTGACGATAAGTAACAAGAAATTCTAGTACAGAAATGGCAAAGATATTTTTGGGTTAAATTAGAAACAGTGTCGCTGTAACAGTTTGTCTACCACAGAGCACTGACAAGTTTATTTATTAACTGCAAAATGTCCCATTCAGTACATATCTTTGTCCCAGTTCTTTAATAACAAACTTTAAAGCTGCACTGATCAATATTTTTATATAAACTTTTGATCAAATAACTATGTGTGATGTGAAAGGTGTCATTTGTGGTGACAAACGCATCGAATATAATCACCCAACTGCAGTTCCCTTCAGCTCTATGGAGCATTTTAGTGTTTTTCAGCTCATTGTTTTGGTTTTACAGCCCACAACTTTACTGTTGTGGTTCAGTCTCACCGCATCTCATCAACCTTAGCAGGCAGCTGGACTAAAAGTCTTCGTAAGCCATTCTGCACCATAGACAAAATTAGCAACTAGCTGGTGAACATAGTGGAGCATTTAGCAGCTAAAGAGCCAGACATTTCTCTCAGGAGTTTGTAGAGACTAAAACAGAGCGATAAGGAGAGTGAGTATTGGACTTACATTCACCAGGTGGCCTGAGACACAACTTGAATGAATGCTAATGTTAATCCACATTTGCTGGATGTGTAAATAAGCAACTGTTTGCTAACATGTTAGGGATATCAAGCTTAAAAGGTGACAATATGTCAGTGTTGTGTTCACAGCTTGTTGCACTGCCCCCAGGTGGCCAAAAAAATCAATTAATGCAGGTTAATGCATCACAAATGTTTGCTTATGTTAAAAGAGAATAAATGTGAATGAATATCAGCCCATATATTTTTACTAGATTTTTTTAATTCTCAAATATCAATATCGGTGTCTGCCCAAAAATCTATTCGAAAGTCAAAATTAAATCCAACAATTGTCACAAAACGTCATTTGTAGGACTTTTTTTAATCTTCCAAATGTTCCAAAGATTCTTGAAAGTGAGGAATAATGAAACACTGCAAATATGCCAGCCATACTTAAAAAAAAAAACATGATAAATGGTAGGGGGAAATCTGATTACTTATCAGCAGCGCGTAAACCAAAGTATATTACCAGGTCATTGCAGTACATGTTAACTCATTCTCTGATTTCCTGCCTTAACATAATTTCTCCGGGTAGCCTGGTTTCTTGTGCATCATATCCATTTCAAAGATCCCTTCTAAAACCTAATCAGCAGTCCTTCTCAGAATTCACTGCTTCAAGGAACCACTGTAGCTGTCTGTTGAGCTTACAGTATGTTATGTGATTAAAGAGCAGGCAGGCCTCTGTCTTATCTCTGTAATTACTTGCCACATGCAAACTTTGTGCAGAGGAGGGATACAGTGTGTGGGGTTTTCGAGGCGTAAGCTGAAGGTCAGCGCGAACGCACCTTACTCCCCCAGTAGTGAAATCATCTGCTCCTCCCCTCCAGACTCCTGTTATCACCTCCATTCTACACACAACATTAAACTGGAAGACGTTCTGTCTGGCCTGCGGTGATTACTGCTGATATCGTCCCAGAGCAGGAAGACTCATAAAAAACCTTAACAGTGCCTTTTATATGGCAGTCTAGCTTTAATTCCAGGCCCTTATGACAAATGTTAACAGCCTACCAGGTGCAGAAAAGCATGCACTTAGGCATATGAATATATATCACATACTCATATACAGGCATGCATGCATAAATAGCCCACGCACAGACCAGTACAGACAGTACATACTACTCACTCACAAAGCTGCACATTTATTTAGGTTACACAAACACACATATCCTCATAAACAAATGCTCACAAACATACTCACGAGACCCTTATATTGTGTTGAATCACTCGTTGCATGAGCTCAGTGAGATGGAGGAGAGATTAATCTTCATGGTCTCGCCCACAAGTCCAGAAACTCATTATCTCACCAGGTGTGGGCTCATCACATGCTCGTGTCTGACAATCAAAGTGGAGACACACACACATATTATTACTTATTCACCCTGCAAGAGGTTGGTAGTAGGTATCAGCAAATGTGAAGGCAACTGTAGGCCTGCACTTCCAATTAAAGGGTTTTAATGTTTCAATTTCTATAAGAAGTCACTGATAGGGCCTTTTATATTACATGAAGACATATAGGAAGGGTAAAAATAATTTTTAATTCTGCAGTAATAGATTCTTTTTGGCCACTTGCAACAGAAAGAAGTTGTGAACACAACACTAAAATGGCAAACAGTTGCTAAATTACACATCCAGCAGTTACGGAGCAACATTATCATTTATTTGGAGTTGTGTTTGTGTCCACCTGTTCAATATAAATCCGGTATTCACTCTCCTTTCAGGTGTGAGGTTCCTGAAGGAAATATCTGGCTCTTTAGCTGCTAAATGCTCCACTATTATGTTCACCAGCTAGTTGCTAGCTTTGTCTGGCTGCTGTTTGGTGCTGGGTAGGTAGTGTACAGTGCCTGCTGCTGCAGGAGGTTGATTAGAGTGCTTGAGACCAAGACAGTAAAGTTGCAGTCTGTAAAACCAAAACAATTAGCTAAAAGATGCTAAAATGTTCCATAGAGATCAGGGTGGCTGCAGTTAGGTGATAATTCTCTCTGGGTTTTTCACTATGAGCAATACTTTTTGAATTACACATGGTCATTTGACCCATTGTTGATATAAAAATATTGATTAGTGCAGCTTTAATGTTTTTTTGAGTTTAATGTTAATGCCTTTTATTTCTTCTGTCCTTCTTTCTCTCTGTCTGTGGAATCATAATATTTCCAAGTATTTTTTCCACCACTCTTTCAGTTTGTAGTCCAGCATACCAAAACAATGCTACTACACTCATTTGGAGACATTTGTTTGATTACCACAAACAAGTAGGAAGCTTAGCACTGCAGCTTTCATTGTGAGCCAGCAGGTTGGGTTTAGTGGGAAACCTGCTGTTTTGCTATAGGGCAGAAAGTCTGGCTGTTTTATAGCATCGAACAAACTGTGCTGCTTGGTGCTCTTTGAAAGGTCCAGATATATAAAGATCTATATTAAATCATTAAACGCTTTTAGACAAGCGAGGCATTATTAAGATAAAGCAATGCAGTCGATGACACTTTAGTTTGTCTTAACCTGTCATGTACAGTATGTCTTTTCAGCGTTAAGATAGTGTACTGCTGACACGTTTCTCCAGTAGCCTCCATCCACAGCAATTCAAGCTGTGGAAGAAGTGGCAGAGATAGTCTTGGTTGAGCAAACACTGCCCCTCTGTGGACAGTCAGTGTAATGTCTGGCAACAGCACAGAGTATAGTATCTGAGTGATGTACTTGCTTTGGAGTAGCAGAGTTTAGTAGTCGACTTTAACCTCTTAACATACAGGTTCCCCCCTTTCTCCCTTGAGCAGCTTAATGGTTGTTAAAATCATCTTATTCCACACTGTCTGAGTGACAGTATCATATATTGTCCCAGCTCCTCTTTGAGGCTATACGAGTGAAATATTATGTTTTTTATGGTGTCACCATTTCATCGAATAGAAATATTCAAGGTTTTTTGTGTATCATTTCATGCACATTTCCCCCAAATTCACCCTCACATATTTGGAATCTTTGAACAATGTTTGGCTGCACAGCATGTGTTTCTAGGCTAATGACTGGCCTGCTGGTTGGTGAGATGGCTTTAAGAAACAATTTTGTGTACAAACAGTAATCAACAATTTAAAAAGAGCACAATTAATGAGCGTATTTACACCTTACAAACAAGAACCTGCTGTTTTAGAATAGAAGGTGACAGGCAAAATTATATTGCTTTTAAAAAGCCAATGACTGATTGAATGAACATCATTATTAATTATTAATTATTAATAGTGCCACCTCTGGGAAGGTAAACCTCCAACCCGAAGGAGGCAAATGAAGTTCACCATTTACTGTAAGTATTGCAGGGAGTCTAGTAAGATAGACTGCACTTTCTGTTTAGATCATTCTTAATACATACAATCAGTATTCATTAAGACTGACACAAGTGACACCACTGTTTTCCCCAGGTGGTTCGGCATAAATTAGATTTAGAGAAGCTGCTCCATAAGAGGGGGGTATTCTGGATTTGTAAATTGGGCACTTCAAGCCTGCAAGAGTTAAATGAGAAATTTGACTTTGACCATTTTGTAATCCACTAGAAATCCTGAAGATTCAACCTTCTCACTTCATGGGTTGAGATGAAATATTGTATTTTATGAAGAGTATTTTGAAAAGTTGGTTGTAATGTTGTGTGTTTTGTAATTATGGTTATGTAATGGCTGTATCCACTAGGAGTAAATATTTAGCCTATTTTGTTAAAAAAAAAAACTCTAAAAAGCACAAAAAACAGAAGCACAGTCAGTTTGTACTTTTACAAATACAATCGCCCACACAATTTAAAGAGTACAGATAGAGTAAGAGTAAGGATTTGTCAAATTTTAATAATCTAATAATGTAAATAACTTGTTCTAACTTTAACTTTAACTTTAACTTTAAAAGCTCTGTGCACCACACTCACCACCACATCCTTTACATCAATGCACTCAAAAAGCAATTTCCCAGATTTTTCTCTGTAAATCTGGACAACAACAGCAAGCTCCACTGACTCACCACTGTCTGAAGGCAGTCAGCAGAGTGGAAAGTTCCTGAGGGGCCCATCTCACCCCCGCCACTGTTCCTGTAGGGTTTCTTCACAGGTCACAGATTCAAAGTCTCACAGGCTAAAAGGAACTGCTTTAAAACCGTTTTTATACCCACTACAAAAGCTCAGCTCAATACCAAGGATCACATCACATCACATACAGCAGGACCTGCACCTCACTCCTCTGGCAATACTTTTTTGGACCCTGATTTTAAAGGCACTTTATTAATTGTATCTTTACTCTGTGCACTATGCTGGATTGTGTTGTTTTACCATGTATTTATTTCCTGGTTTGTTAAGCTATTGAGGCCAAGGACAAGTTTCCATTCTTACATGAGTGGACAGTAAGTTGGACCATGAATCAATATTGTAGTTTTGTCACGTTTTACCAGAAGGTTCTGTTGAATTAAAGTGATTAACTTGCAACATTTTTGGAATTACTCCTGTAGGCAAACTAATAGTCACACTACATTACAAAGCTCATGATCCTGTAATTTTATAGCCATATACGGTCCTAACCCATTATCAGTAATGTGCAACAGTTCCCATTTGAAACCTTCCCTTCTTGTTGCCCTGTCTGACCTTACACAGTCAGTGAGCTACACAGCCTATCACCCTCCTCATCAGACGACACACACACCCACAAAAAAACAGATCAGCATCTACATAATTCATCCTCATCAAGCCTATTCTTTATATTCTGATGTTGTGGGAGAGGTGAAGGACAGTAGGAGTGTGTTGTGTAAACCCTGAAAGGAGCCACTGAATCTTTCATGATCTTTTGATGTGTTTGTGTGGTGCCTTTATGTCAGGTAGGCACTAAAAACAACCACGGCGGCCGGGGAAAGTCTGAACAACTAGGTGTTTCATAACAGCTCAAAGGGACGCCTCGCTTTGGTCCATTAATTGGAAATATTTCCATTATGTTTCCACGCTGACTATGCTAAAAGGCTTTGCTTCAAAGACGCGTAATTAACATGGTCAGCTCCCAGAAAGGTCCGAAGTGCTCCAGTAACCATACATGAAAGCAGTTTGCCCACAGCCGCTGCAACAGATGTTTGTTAGATCCCAACTTACAGAAAATGAAAGAGCAAATGTAATAGTTCAAAATATAACTCAGCAATGATTCTTTATATGACGGACTAATGAAGGTTTGAGTAATTTGGTTCAAATCATTGTTTAAATTGATTTTATTTACAACCTGTCTGATAGACAGTTTGAAAACATCTTGGTGGCTCTAATGGACTCTGTCAAGGCTGGATTACTTACCAGGCAAAGCGTGCAACTGCACAGGGACCCCAGAACCAAAAGGACTCTAAAAAACCCAGGTTGACTGTGTGTTATTTCATCTTTGCTAATTTAATTGTCAGAGAGTTTGCACCACTAAATTACAATATCCACTAAGGGACTGTACAAAAATTATTAAAGTGGGGAGAACGACTAAACCTTATGTCTTACTTTTTAGCCTAGCTAGCAGCGTGGCTCGGAGATGTCAGCCAGTTGGCTGGTCGTTCCACTTCTTTGGTCCAGCCTGAAGTATCTCAACAACTATTAGATGGATTGACATAAAATTTTCTCTAGTGCCACCATCAGGTGCAACACTTTGGTTTATGACCAAATACCTGCAAACCTAATGACATTCCCATTAGCCTCAGCTGTACTTTAGTGGTTTAGTGGTAAGTAGCAAATATTAGCATGCTAACACGTGAAACTAAGATGATGAACACGGCAAACGTGTAGGAGGTAATCTCCTAAACATGCATGTTAACATTGTCATTGTTAGCATGTTAGCATGTTGACGTTGTACTTAGGCACTGCTGTGCCTCACAGAGGTGCTTGTCATTAAAGGGTAATTCTGCTATTTTTAAACATGGGCCCTAATTTGACATATTTTGGGGTATAAATGATTAATAGGTACAAAAAGTTTTGGAATTGGTCCAGTAGATCGCCTCCGCTGGCATCTGTGAACGGGCTGCAATGGCTGCAATGTAATCCTTTGGGGCAACTGCACCCGTGAAAAGTCTGTCCACTAAAAGGTGCTTGTTTTTGCCACTGACAGGCTCAGACTGTGACAACATTATGGAAAGGATCCCAACAGAGACCATGGATGTATTATAAGAACTGGATACCGGACCCAAAGATGGTGCCTATTCATTCCAATGAGAATTGCTCGCCCAGCGCATATGCCAAAAAAGTTTCTAGCTTCCGGGTGTACTTCTGGGTTATGCGGCCCACTGAATATGCGCAGTAGTGTTTCCCCCCGCTGGTCCCACCCGCGAGTTCCTGCTCGGCCCATAGACTTAACATTGTGATGACATCACAGATTTTTAAATTGCTTTTCTCGGCTCGAGGAAAGTTTACCAAATATAAAACCTCCATGGATCAAAAATTCATAATAGAAAGAGTCATAATCGACCTTGTTTGCAGTTGGAGGTGTCCTGTCAACAGTTTTACAGACGTCTCTTTTACAATGGTGGCCTATGGGGAAAATGCTTTTTGGGCAGGGGGATTTTTCACTGCAATACCGCAAGTGTCCACTGGAAAAAATTGGAAGCAACGCTAAGCGGTGGCACCGTATCCAGGTCTTATAATACATCCATGACAGAGACAGATCATTTTGTTACCAAGAGTAAGATCCTTTTTGTTTAACCAGAAACAGAAGTCTCACTCAAGGAAAAGTCTCACTCTGAAATCTCGCGAGAGGTTGAGTTGTTGCAGGAAGACGACTGTGGAAACGTGAGTCAGAGTTGGAGAGAGGAGTTTGTTGTGTTGGAGTACAGAAAGCATAGCATAGTGTATTGTCTGTTATCAGACACTACACACAACAATCTGAGTGAGCAAAAACCACTGGGCCCCGCTGTGTAGATTATGGCCCCTTTGGGGCCCTGATTTAGAAAAATCCTAGATCCGCCCCTGTCTCAAGTACACCACTCCCATTCGTGACTTGGCTTCTTTTTAACTAACAATTCGCTATTTTTAGATATTCCAGATTCTCAAATTCACCCAGTCACTCTAAGTGAGCATGCCCCAGTCGCATTCTAGCTCAACAGATCACTTCTACAGGAACCATTTGCTAGATGGCGATTCAACATATCTCTGCTTAAAGACAATGACTATGATAGTTACATCAAAAGAGAATGGGCATCCTTCATGGAAATAAATGACTCTTTGATTACCTCTCCATCACATCTCTGGAAAACACAGAAATCTGTTTTAAGGGGTATGATCATTTCATATTCAGCCTATAAAAAAAAAAGAACAACAAACCTGACTTGAATTGGAAGTAAACATCAGATAACTTGATTGATCATACTGAAGAATTCTCCAGTAATGTTATTGCGTCCTGACTGAATGATTTCATAACCAAAAGGATTGATGGCCAAATCTATGAATACAAATGAGACAGTTAAAGGCACATCTGTTCCAGGTTACTTGTCCAGACCAGAATGAAGCAACAGTCTTAGAGTGGCTGTTTCCTTCAGAAGGTGGTTTATCTTTTGTCTTTATCTTTTTATAAGAAGCTAACCCTCCAAAGATCACTGCTGTGTGCGACAGGCCGTAACAGAGAGTTCACACAGGGAGGAACAGCTGCTCTGAAATGAACTACAGCCCTCTGGCAGAGAACCACCATCTGTGACATGGGCATCAGAGAACTCAATTCAAAATGTCCATCACAGAACCAGTGTGGAATGCGTACCAGAGGGAAGATTTTTCTATCCTTAACAGATGCAGATTATTCTTGTAAATCTTCATAGTCACACTTGGGTAGTTGGGTGACTTCCACTTTATAGTGGAATGTGAGGAAATAAAATATACAGGCAAGGTTTAAGAGGATCTCGAAGGATCTTTCTTTACATACATATTGTGTATTATGTGTTTTTTTGTGTATTTATTTCTCTTACTTGTATTGTCTGTGTTTTGTGCTTGTGTCTCATGCACAGATGAAGCTGTGGATATGAGAGTCTGTAGAGGGGTGAAAGGAATGAAACAGCAATGGAAACAATGTTTTTAAATTCAATTGAGCCAAAAAAAAGAATTAGCCAATGAAAATGATAGAAATGATGTGTAAATAATGAGTTTCACTTATATGAGCTAATTTAAAGGAACAATACCAACTTGAAAGACCACAAGCATTATCCATTAACATGGCTGGATATAGACGTAGTGGTCTTCCAGGTGGTTCATTGAAATGAAAGGATGCTCTGAAGCTTTACTTGAAGAACTCAATTCATCCTGACTTGTGATCATCTTGAAAATGCCCCACTCAGGTCATCCAGATGTTCGAAGATGTAGCTTCCTGCCCTCGATTAACTGAACTTCCTTATAGCTCTGTTGTCAGAACTGAGAATATCTATGGCAGAATTCTCTATAGTCTTTTAAATGAGTTTGAAAGGCTTGTGACTTGTTGTCTGTTGTCCAGCTGAGGCCAAAGCTGGAAGGTGTTTCGATACCTTCAGACATGATGGATGGGGTCTGGGTTGGTGCTGAAAGAAATGCTGGTTCTTGGCCTCAGTGTTCAGCAGGTGCTCCCATGGCTGACCATGACGGGACTCATTTGTGGAGAAGAAATAACATGAACCTACTGTACAGAGGTCACATATAGATATTTGCTAATTAATGCATCATATATTATTTAATGATGCGGGCACATTAAGCATTTCACTGTTTGGTTTGGTTTAATGCGTAATGTTGCTTCTCTGTATATACATATAGTATATTTGCCATTGTGATGGCCACACATGCTGTAACACAACTGCATGCTGGCTGCCCTCACACACCTTCATTTCCTCTATAGTTTACAGAGGTTCATTTTCTCCTCATTTATGCATTGCATCCACATTGCACAATCTTTAGAATATATTACTTTCTATCTTAAATATAAACTGACAAATTGTCCTGTTTGTCTTTGTTTCTCTTGTCTGATCAGCCATTATACATGTTCCCCTTTGTGTTCCATTCGTTTGGTCTGTTCACTTCAGTTCAGTTTAGGTTAAGTTATCATACCCTGTGTTTAGTTCTGTTCAGTTGACCTGTTTTATGGGCCCACAGCTTTTGTTGCATATTTTGTAAATTCAGTTTCCTTTGGCCAATTTATTTCTGATATGGATGAAGGAGCAAATATATACAGATGAATTCTATTTTTTTTTTTAAATGCTTCAGAGTTTGTGACTGGACAGATCCCCCTGTCTTCTCCCAGTAGGAGGCCCTGCATGACACTTTGGGTCCCCTGACAACAGCTCAACCTGGAGTTGTATAAAAGTTTACCCCTGCAGGGTCCTGTTGCCTGCCATACAGGGAAACCTCACAGTCCCACAGCCTTTTCACCGGAAAATACAAATAACCCTGTATAAATTACATTAGAATCAAATAGAGCACACATTATGATATTGAGTATATGAAGCAATATTAACGTGTTAAAGAAAATACATATTGAGTATTTTCTTTTCTTACTTTTGATCCAGTTCAAAATCAGTACAACTACTGTATGTAACATCATTACAGTCTGATAGTAACAGTTCTTGTAGCTCTGGTCAGACTGTGGTCACTAGCTGTATTCTGATTGGTGTAGGGGCCATGGAGGGACCGATGGAGCTCCTGGGTCACTAGCTACAGGGTGCTGTTCATCCTATTGAAGTGCGCAAACAGAGAAGCATTACATAAATCAAAATGAAATGACAAATCCCTGTACAAATGGGTTGTATCAATCATTTAAAGACTGAATGCTGACATGGAACCAGACTGTATATAAAGATGGACAACATGACAGCTCCCCAAAAGTGAAGCCAAAACATCTGGATCGCCCCCTGGTGGCTGGCTGCAGTATAGGTCATAAACCCCGCCCCCTCCATGTTAGCACATGGCACATGGGCCAAACTGAAAAATCAAAGTACACGTACATTTGTCCCCAAAATGGTTTCTGTAATTTTAGGTAGATCTTATCACACAGATGTTTGTTCAAGTGAGGGGTGACGTCATGAATGACAACTGATTTCATTGAGAAATCAGGTGGGTGTATGGGCGGGACCTCGACACTGTGGATCACTACTGCGCAGACTCTGGCTCCAAATGATGTCACCAACTCAAGATGGCAGCAGCAATTTTTTGGCTTCATTTTAACACATTTGATGAGCATTTTACTCTGACATTAATAAACGGCTTTATTATTGATGCCAGTTAAGTGAACGAAGAAAGTCTCATAATAAATTACACACAGGTGTTTATATGAAATGGGACTGAAACTTTATTTTTCAAATTTTATTGAAGTAGATTAAATGAAAAGGGTTCCATTAGTTTTCCATGGTGGAATGTGAAAACTGAAATTTCTGAAAAGCACTCTGAATGCAGATTGATATTTATACAGTTACTCTGAGCACATGATCTACCTTGAATGAAGAAAACTTCCTGCCTTAATGGGAAATGAAGGTATAGATTATTTTTATTTTTTGCCTTTTCAGACATTCATCTTCTCTGTTTTACAATTTCTGTATGCGTTCACCTGTATTGCATTATTTTATATATTTTTCCCACTGTTTTATCACTTGTGTGTGTGTGTGCAAGAAAACTAAACCTGTGTCTCTGAAGTTTGAGAGCTAACTTACTGTTACTGTTACTTAATGAACGCTTTCCATCAAAATACACTTTATAGGATAGAAACCAAATGTGGCTTTTGTGAGTTTTGCTGTAGCTGCCTGAAAAATCACTGAGACCACCACAAACCAGAAAGTGGTAAATACTGGTAAACTTAAAAGAATGTGGACCCTTTAACCCCCCCCCCCCCCGCCACAAAAAAATAAAAAATAAAAATTGCGAGCAAAACAGAAAAGCTTAAATATTTACATGCACATGTTCAATTCAGTAACTTAATAAACTCAGGAAAATAATTACATAATATGACAAAGCAAAAAGTGATGTGGACATTGAAACATTAAGTGATGCATATCGCTATTGAAAACAGCCACTTTTTGTGATGTCATTGTTGAGAAATGTATGGTTCTTTTGAGCAAAATCCACCAGATAACTCAGAGATGCAAAGTCATTTCACTGAATAAAGACTGAAGGCCTAAAATATGTTTTCTTTGTTCCTGAAAAGCTGATATGTTGAGCCCAACATTATTTAATATGATCATGAATGTGAATTGTGAACACACATGGTTTCTGTCAGCTCTTCAAAGTCTACAAGTTAAAATCTCTTCATCTCCTGATTTATTAGCCATGTTTTTGTTGTGTGTATCCATGACTGCTCTGCTTTCTGAAACAGTTTTGTGTCCCATCTTATATGGAATGATGTCCGGTGATCTCTTTGTTAAAGTCCCAGGAGAGGGCAGACTGTTCTTGCTCAGTCAACAAATGCAATTTCCTGTTGGGAAGATAGACGAGGCAGAAAATACATCGACAGACTTGATCGTCTGTGTCGCTGGTTACAAACAAACCACTCACAAAGAACAGGAAGAGAGGAGAAGACCTTTAAGTCAGGTAAGATGTGCGGCAAATAAAACCCCAGATCATACTGTATATTCACTCCTTTGAGTCAAACCTACTATTCATCTGTACACCATGTGTCAAAGCAAAGTGTCCAATGAGAAGTCAGGAGAGTTTACACTGCCCTCCAAAAACACTTCTAGTGTATCTGCATCACCTCAGTTAAGACAAGTTCAGCCATGGTCATGTGTTGTGCAGTGGACGAGAGTGATGCCACAGAGGGTTGAAATATTTAGGCTTTAGGCGACTAATCCCAGACACTCCGGATCCTGTTGCTGGATAGTTGGGGCTCCCAGATGACTCAGCTCGCGGTCAGATCAGATTTTGGCGGCAGCTCCAGACTCTCTGCGACTTCCCCCAACTCATCCAGCAGCTCTGTGAACGCTGGCCGTCTGAAGGACTCCACCTTAGATGGGAGGAGATAAGAGCGGCTCTATGAGGCTGTGTCTACTTCTGGGAGTTTGACAGCATTTCATTGGCATTGCTTTACTTAAGTAAAAGTAGCAATACCCCAATGTGAAAATACTGCTCTGCATTCCAATATTTTACTTAAACTATCACAAGTAAAGGAACTGTTAATGCAGAAAAAATGCCCTCTGTGAGTGTTATATATAGACAGAGCACAACGCGTCATACTCTGAAAACCACGCCCACCGGAGGGGAAAACAGTCAGCGCCACAATATGCAACCAAACGCTAAGAAACTGCCTGCAGCTAGATAAAAACATTAGATTTCAGCATGTCAAAGGATTATTTTAGCACCCTGTGTCTACCAGAGAGGACAAACTCAATATTGTGGGTCTATCTCAGTGTCCCTTCTCAAGCTAAAGTTACTGTAGTTAGCTAAGGCACTTGCAAACATAATACTGCATAGCTTTCTGATTTAGCCACATTCCACTACACAAGTTGCTTACTGTCAAAATGCTTTAGCTTAACTTACAGCAATATAGTTATCCTAAAACTGACATTTGGATATTTGACTGAGCAGTGACAAAATGCTTGCTGCACACGTAGACATAGTGTCAGTGTTCCCATTCTTCCTGCTGATGACTCACGTCTGTATCCACTTTTGCCTTCTTAAAGGTTCAGTATTTCGGTTCAGCAGCTTATAAAAACGTAGTTCTGGGTTCTTCACCCTGTTGGTAGTGCATCCCACCACACAGCAGCTTTTAGGCATGTTTCTGTTGTTTGCTAACAGAGCGAAGTGACAAGGAGGAACCTTCACGCAATACAAAGTCAATGGAGAGCGATGAATTGTTTTCCCCTCCAGTGTGGGCGGGACTTAATTACACTCTGTCTCTACAGTATTTGATTATTATATTGTGAACATTAATCATTAATGCATTCATACATAAGGAGCATTTTGCTGTTGCAACTAGTTGTTGTGGTGGTACTGTCATTTTGACCACTTTATATACAGTTGGGTAGTTTAAGAAATAATGCATCATATTTTATAAGCTTATCATCTGTTTTGTATGTGAAATCTTAATCTTTAAAGTAGTAAATGCAACTATAGCTGCAAGTATGGTTCAAATATTCAATTAAAGTACCTCAAACAACACCTCAGTACTGTAGTACCTTGTTTTTGTATTACTACTGTATTTTTATATGTAAACCCTTCTATCTACCCACCATACAGCAGCTGGCTGCTAACTCCAGGAGACGCTGAGGACAGTCAGTCACCAGCTCCCTGAATGCCTTCACATCCAGCCCATAGTCCTGAAATGCATTAACATCAACAGTCACTGCAGCATGGGCACACTATAGTACACATTTCACCACACTTACCAAAGATGTGTCATTTGCAACACATCCATGTACTATAACTGAAACAATGAACATTTGTATCTCTTTCACAGCTTGGGGTAACTTGATAATAACACATATTAGCATAACATATGCTTCTATTTACATGCTGTCTGGAAGAGGAACACTAATTTGTGTTGGCTCATACATGATACATAAGGTAGGGTTGGACTTACTGACTCACACAGACTTGTTTTATAGGTCCATACTTACCATTCAAAACTGCTAATGGCTGATTTACGCCAATATTGAATATTCATACATGTTACCATTTCCATGTCATTAAAGAGGTTCAGCACACTTAAATGTGTTTTTTGAGCTGTAAACTAAATGATATGATTGTACTGTGATGAAACACATCAGTGCTGGTGTTAATATTGACATTTCTTACCAAATGTATAAAAATCAGCATTTCATGGATTTAAAATGGCTCAACACGCAATCTACTAGTAGTCAACCGGTTGGGACCTGTCTACGTCATGAAATTTAAATAAAAAAAGACTCTAATCAGTGTCAGTCAGTCTCCCCCTTGTCAATGAATTGAGTCAATCTTCTCGTCTAACACTCGGCAAGAAACCAAATAATGTATTTCCCTTAATGACAAACAATTCCTTTCAGGCTTCCCCTGGACAAGCAGCTCATTGATCGCCTTCACAATAAATACAGATTATAATCATACAAATGACTTCATATTAGAAGCAGAAAACATTCAATTACATTTATTTCTTTTATGGGCAATATCATCTAGCACTGAATGATCAATTCATTAACAGAAACAATTCTAATCTGTGATTAAATATTCTTAACTCAAGGTTCACTTACTAGCTTTTTTCCGGGGCTTTTGACCATGACATTAGTGATTGTAACGTTAAAATGTCCCCCATATATTCAACCACTTATTATCAAGTGACTGTACCTAGGTCACGTGACTCATGAGCAAGTTCTATTCGCTGAAGAAGGCCATGGAATATGGTCGAAAGCTCTGGAAAAAAGCTAGTGAGTGAACCATGACTTTTTTAGTATTCATGAGTATTTTCTCACAAATCAATCACAAATGCCGAACATTCACTGGTAAAATGTGACAATTTGCTGTTTGCAGCAAGTAATTTACGTCACCTTGAGGTCTGGGAAACTGTGATGGGGTTTTTCTGATGTTTTCTATACAAACAATTCATTGAATGTAACCAGTGCAACCTTAGTATCAGGTAAATATATTGCCAACCACTGATATGACATCCTTTTCAAGATTGTGTGTGTATGATTGTTCTCCTTTGGAAGCAGCCTGATGTGGTAATGGGTTTCTCATTGAGCTCTACCTGTGTTCTGGGTAGTATCTCTGGGTCAGCAGGGATCCGGGCCAGGATTTCACAGAGCACAATGCCAAAGGAGAAAACATCCACCTGGAACAAGTAAGATATGGTGCAATAATTTAGGTTGATACCGAACAAATCCCAAACGTATTAGTTGATTTGAAAAGCAACAAACTGCCCCAAAATATACTTTTAAAGAATAATACACCTAATCAGACATGTAACACTTAGTCTTAAGATGTTTAGAACTGAAATGATTAGTCCATTGATTTAATCAGCAACTTTTTTGATAATCGATTAATCATTTTTCAAGCACCAAACATTACCAAGCTTCTCACTTGTGAGGATTTTCTGCTTTTCTTTGTCTTGAATCGATAATTTGGGGTTTTGGACTGCTGGTCGGAAAAAACAAGTTTCTAGATGTCAGATGTCTAGATCGTGCTTTCGAAAATTGTAACAGGTATTTTTCACTATTTTCTGACATCTTATAGAACAAACAATGAATAGATTAATCGAGAAAATAATCGGTAGCTTGAAATAATCATTATATTCTATTTTATTTGAGCGCAATGCTGTAAATCCATTTTTATTTAAAATTATACTAGAAGTACATTTAACTTTCTGTCAATCTCTTCGTCAAAAATATGAAACCTTACAGCACCATGTGACTTCCATGTTTGCAACAAATGATGTCAGTACAACATAAATCTGTATCCATCGAAAAAGGAGTGTATATAGTACAAACAGGACTTTGTCTCTTACCTTGCGGTCATATGGCTCTCCTCGGAGCATCTCGGGGGCCATCCAAAAGGCTGAGCCCACCAGTGAGAGCTTCCTGCCGGGGTCTTTGACTGGCAGCTCCACCACTTCCCTGGCCAGGCCGAAGTCTGTCACCAGGGCCTCCCGACCCCGAGACGTCACCCGGATCAAACAGTTCTGAGAAACGCAAACAAAAGGATACAAGAAAAGAATAATAGTAACACAGGTTAGTACAACTGCAGTGTGATCTTCTGCCAGCAGAGGGCAGTGTAAGGTTGATATCTGAAGAAGCAGGCTGCGTCAACAGTTTCTTTTGTCCACTTTCAATTTTAAAAAGTCTTGATCTTTGAATGTGTTTCCATTGAGTAAGCATGTGTTCCCTGGAAAGTGAACATCCAGCTGCCAGACAAACAGTCTCTCTTTACTCTCCACTTATCAATAGACTTAATAAGATCTGTTGTCAGCACCTTTCCAGTACACTAAATAATTCACCTGCAGGACCCCATGTGAACAGACTCAGCACACAACAGAGACTCAGACCCCTACACTGTACAGGGTAGCCTCCATCACACTGACTGGCTGGCTGATTTTTAATAAAAAGTTCATCATCTCTGTGGAAAAAGACACGTTCATTGATTTTACAGGCTGAGAGCTGGAGGTGTGATGAGAGGCAGACAGTGGGGGAGCTGTAGTTGCATAACAACAGTGGGTGGCCTGAAGTGTGTGTATGAGTGTAATATGTACATGTGTGATGTTGATGCATGTGTAGAAATCTGTATGTATAGAAAGGGGTGGGTTGGTGACTGCACAAAATGTGTCTGACAGAAAATGCAAATATGAAAATGCAGTTTGTGTGTTTGCATGTATATAAATCTTGTGAGTTTCTGTTTCTGTTTGTAGGGGTGTGTGTGTGTATGTGTGTGGAAGTGACGTCTCAGCATCTGGCTCCGATTGCACCAGAAGCCTTTTCCACCCAGTAGCCTGTCATTACGAGGCTCTCTTGGGAAAAACTTTGGTCCCAGACCTCACCTCTAAATTTAGCCCCGGCCTTCTCTGCCAAGGAAAGCAACAGTTTGGGGAAAGCGAAAATGGAAAGCGTCAGTAGATGCAGAGAGAGAAAAAAAAGCAGCTTGTAAGCACCAATTAAAAGGGGCCTCAACTTTTCCTGGAGCTTAAACTCGGATTCAAGTTAACTTGCAGAGTTACTGAGGCGTATTCACAATGACTGCATTGGTTCAGGAGGCTTTGGAATGTAATTTGCCTGGACGTCCTGAAACACTGGCGTCAGAAGCTTCACATCTCCAGCCACTTAACTGGATTTGCAGTGGATGACTTAATCCCAGTTAAACTTTCTTCACCCAAATATGAAGTGTACAACAGAGCTCTCCCAACTTTTAGGCTGGGATAAATCAGATCAGTGGGGGATCAGGGGAGCAACAAGCCAATTATATTGTGAGCTACTAAAATTAATTTTATTCACACAGCAGCCATATTAGATATATGTTCATATTTAGGGTGGGAAATGAGTGGTCTAGCTGGAAAAGGGTGCAAACAATGGTTTTTTGACAAAACTGAATAGCTAATGTTAGTAGTCTGTTAGCAGTCACGTATTTCATGCTGTTAAAGCTGCATTCATTGATTTTAATTGATTGACACATGGCAACATTTATTTGAAGCTGTGTTTCTGACCACCTGGCAAATCCAAAGTCCAATATTTACTCTCCTTTTAGCTCTGTTTTGGTCTCCACCAACTCCTGTAAAACAATATCTGGCTCTTCAACTGCCAGTTGTTTGACTTTCTTCATCAGCTAGCTGCTAACATTGTCTGCTGTTTGAAGCTGGGCAGGTTGTGTAGTGGGTTTGTTAAAGCTTTTGTTTTGGCTGAAAACAGCTGCCTGCTGTGGCTGGAAACCAGGTTAATGAGAGCGGTGAGAGTGAAGAAAACAGTAAACCAAAGCAATAAGTTAAAAGTTGCTAAAACGCTCTGTTTTAGCTGAGGGGAACTACAGAGTCCGGTGATAATTCGCTGTGGGAGCGACCCCTGAGCTGCCAGTTTATTAGGCTAAAACTAATGCAGTCTAATACAACAGTCCTGTAATAAAGCCTACCTTCATGATTAATGTATCTCTTTAAGATAATTCAGGTATAAATGATTTATCGCTCTCATATGCAGAGCACTAGAATATAAGGTTCATGAGTTATATGAAAAGGTTGGATGGTCCTCACTGGCATCTAGAAGGCATCAGCATACCTGTGTCTTCATTTATAAGGCCTTACTATCTAAGCTGCTGAGATATTTAACATCCTTAGTTGAGTTCAGAGCTAATAACCATGACACCAGATCACAGGATGCGTTAGCTTTAAAGTCACACCTCACACCAACTCTGAACTGGGAAGACTGGTTTCTGGTACTATGCACCTCACTACTGGAGCAAACTGCAAGTCAATCCTCTGAGGGACTTTAAAGTTTTACTAGCTTATATTTTAACAGTATTTGTGATTTATTTAGCGTGGCTGTGTGCGTGTGAGTGCATGTGTGTGTGCGATGGTTGTTTTGATTGAACTAACTGTCTTGTTGTGTATTGTAAGGTCTCTCTTGAATAAATAAAACTTAACTGCCAAACTACTGTTGATATAATAATTATTGATTAGTGTAGCTTTAACTCCATCTCCAAATCAGAACATCACATTCAATTATCACCATTCACCATGGATCAATACTATGGATGGATCAATCCAGTTTCTGTAGCCAGAGTGTGACGTAAATCAGCTATGGCTGCTGTGTGAATAAAGTGAATTGGGACAGAACCAAATGAGTGGCCTCAGGGTGACGTGCGTGGTGAGAGGGTTTGGTGCAGGGGAAGAGACCCCCATTCTCACACAAATCCTGTGTGCATTTGAGTGTCAACAAGTTATGTGTGCAGCAACAGCACTTAGTTAGCAACGAACAATTAACATGACAATAGAGCGACTGTCAAGTTGCCTTGTTCCTCTGCATTACTGACTGTTTCTTCTGTGAAGCCTGGCAACCAGGGGAGACACACAGCACCTACACAGAGTACACACACACACATACAAGCGTACCCACGCATGAGAATGTGGATGAGGATCTGCGATGGCTCACACTGCATGATTGTTACAGTTAATAAATAAGAAAACAGGCACGTCTTTGTCGGTGAAATGTGTTTGTACTCTAATGTGTAATGAGTCGCAGTCACAGACCAGATAGAGATTAGCTGAGCTACAAGAAAACAACTGGATAAAGACATTAATATTTTACCAAAAGATTAAAAAACGATTGGGAACAATAGAAAATCAATGTGAAAAGGACACAGTTAGAGTCTGGAGGAAAATGTGAAAAATACTGAATATAGATGAATAAGACCCAGACTGACTCTAAATCATGTTGAAATGCTTTCAAAAATGAAAGAATTTTAATTAATTAAATAATTTCCTTTGAGGGACTGTAGTTAAAATAGTGACTACCACACTCATTTTTTTACATATCTCCAGGTTAGAAGCTATTTACACAATCCCACACCTACTCATGCCGTGTCTTTGGAAGCACTATGAAATAACTCATGTTAAAAATCAACAGGGACTACATGAAAATGAACAAGCTAAGAAAAGATGGGAATAAGATCTACGAATCCGCTTCACTAATCAGCAATGGGGATAAAAATGTAAAACAACACAAACAACATCCAGTTTCTGGAGCAAATATGCAGGAAAATACTTTATCACACTGATTCAAAAAGCTAAATATAATTTATTAGTGACATCAAAATGTTGGAGAGGATTAGAGAGGAGAGACATTAAAGCAGCTATAAACTATACTTTTATAACAATGTATCAAATGACAACGTGACAATGTGAAAGGGGTCGCTCGTAGTGATGAACCTACAGAGAATTATCACCTGAATCTGCAGCTCCACTCGGCTCTACAGAGCTTTAAAGTGAGTTTCAGATCATTGTTTATCTGTCTCATAGCATCGTTTTTGGCTTCAGCAGGCAGCTGTTTTCAGTGAAAAAAAAAGCTCTAAAAATCCACTGTACACTACCAGACAGACACAGTTAGCAACTAGCTTGGGAACATAGTGGAGGACAGGTTTACCACACCCATACACACTGTGTCAGGTACTTGTGTTGCTGTAGAGAAGTATAACACTTTGCCTTTTCCTCATTTTACTGTGACTGTGTGCACTCATTTGCTTTTTTACTGTGGGACAAGCCCAAGGCATTTGGTAGTTAAAGTGACTACAAACAAACCGCAAATTATATTTGTAGGGAAAAAACATGTCCTGGGAGGGACTCAGGCCAGAGGCCTGGGATCTCTTAACAGTCTAGTTCCAGCTATGCCATCAGGTCTTAGTCACTTTGGTTTGCTTTGGAAAGATATTTTGTTGGGTAAATAAAGATACAGGTATCTAAAGAGAGACTCAACAAGCTTTTTTAAATGACTGGTTAAGCTACTAGCATGCTATTCAGCTAATACTGCTACATAAAACATATAGCTAATTTAATGTGTACTATGCAAGTTTTTCTTCTCTTGGGCCTTGTGAATTTGTAGGTCTACGTTTACCACACATGACATACAAAGGCTGTATTCTCACACTCATTTAGAATAGATGGACAGTTTCAAACAAAGGATCAAAATCGAAGCAGAACCAGAGAAACTTACTGTGCTAAGTTATCAATTCACAGGGGATTAATACCATTACACGTGACGTGACTCCATTGGGTTATTTTTATTATTGTTTTTAATGTCTTTATTAGATAGTGACAGAAGAGAGATGACAGGAAATGAGGTGAGAAAGCGATGAGGAATGAAACGCAACAAAGGTTCCCGGCTGGACGCGAACAGAGAACGTTGCAGGTCATGGTCGACCCCTTAACCTGTAGGCCACTAGGGCGCCCCACACATTGGCCTTTTTTTTAGGTTCCAGATCAGTAAAGGTTTAACTTCTGCCAGCGGTCCACATGGTAAAGGCTCTGATGGTGCACTTTGAAATTTTAGCACTGAGGAGTTCTCTATTCTCAAGTTCTCGATCTATCCAAGTGGCCTTATATTTTAACTGTTGAGCTATGGCGTACAAGTATCAACTAACAGCGCGCCCCCCTGTGAGGTCTCTGTGGTGGTAGCTGTGATAGCAGCAGATGAGAGATGAGATGAAACTTGAATGATCCCTGTGGGCACACAGAACGGTTGCAGCAGCTAAAATAACAGGACAGAGCAGGACAGAGACTGAGGGTCTTACCTTCGAGTTGAGGTCTCTGTGGTAAATGTTCTTGTAGTGCAGGTAGATCATTCCTCTGCTTATATCACAGGCCAGGTCCACCTTCTCTCTCCAGCACAGGGGAACGTCTTTCCTGACCAGAAGCTCCTCCAGACAGCCACCATTTACATACTGAAAGAGCCAACATATACCAGGATATACAGTGTCAAAATAAAAGACTCTAAAAGACTGATAAAAAATATATGGATTAATTCAAATAACAATGCATTTCTTGAATTTCATATACATAGTTCATACAGGTGGACAATACAACAATATTAGATTTCCTCCCATATGCAGTCTGACATTACTTTGCAGCGACGAACCCAGGTCTGGTTACACAATAAGCGCCTGACTCAACTTGCACACCGTTTCATTATCAGCTCATATCAGTGTAATCTGTTGTGTTTTTCCACACTCAGAACAAAGCCAAAGCCAGTCTGTGAACATACACAGCAATGATGACTCACAAGGTGCACAAAGAAAAAAAAAAAAAGAATGGGACTCTCACCTCTAAGATTGGATAGAGTTTGTCTTCTTTGACACAGATTCCCAGATATCTAGAATAAGAGAAAATATGTTTATTACTTGTTCATCTTCCTTATTATTTGAGTTTCCCAAGGAAATCCATTGTGTATTATTATGTAGTATTTATTTTTAATTCATTTCAATTTTTTTTTGTGAGTGAAGATGGATTGGACTACTCGATGGATTGACGGTGTAGACTTTCATGTTTCATGTGCTCAGGATGAATTGTCACAATTTTGACGATCCCTTCACTTTTCATCTAGCACTGAAAACCTTGGATCATGTTGAAGACGTAACCCTTTAAACACAGGTTACAAATATAAAGTTTCATTTTAAAAAAGGCTCAATAATTTTCTAAAACTGCTGGGCACTGTAGTTATCCAACGTTACTCAAACAGGAGGAAATAGTGAATTTGTTAGCTGTGGATTAATCCACATTTGGTGTTCTAGTGAGTATTTCTGGCAGCAGGATGGTGTATGGTGGATTATGTCAAAGTAAACTACAGTGTGTGTGTTCATGGTAATGAAGGAACATGTCACCCAGTGCAACAGTGTGGCTCACTGATGTTTTTAATAGTTTTTGGACAACAATGGAGCTCTATGGCACAGAGGAAGAAGATACAGTATATCAGGCTGCGATACACACACAACACTTGTTAGTAGATATATTCAGTGTTGGTTTTGGTGTTTTTATAGAATTTAGTGACAATAAGAAAAATAGAGAATATCACCAGAAGTATCCTTTAAGCTAATATGATTTGATACAGCACACTGTGAAGTAACCATAACAAGACACAACAAGCAATTCAGGAATTGTAGTATTGTAGAAAATCTACATTTATACAGAGACATGATTGAACATTCAATTAGATCGGCCCCTGTAAAGGCAGAATCTGCTGGCTAAGGATTCAGTTTTTATTGCATAATGTTCTCAAGTCATTGTCTTCACAACCATGATTCAACATACACAGACAGCCATCTACAATAGTGTCGGGATATAATTAATAACATGCATTTAAATGTGTGAGTTTTTAAGTAGTAATTAAGAAATATTTTGCTTAAATATCAAGTAAAAACAATTAAACTATTGAGTGACCTGTCCAGTTTCTATTGTAGAGGTTTTGAACCCATTTATTTATATCATTCAGACAGGTTTACACCTGATCCCAGTTTATTATCAAAGCTGATATTTAAAAGAAGAACAGTTGAGCAGTAATGTTGCATTGGGTCCTGGGAACAATGGCTTCAACAAACATAATGTACACACACTTGGCGTTTGGTTTCAGGCTGCACAGTGTGAGCTGGCTGGTGTGTACCAGGTACTAACAGTATGGACACTGCTTTCATCACAGCCTGCTGTACTGTAAGCAGATAAGCTGCACTCTGATAACCTTACCGCTGTGACCTTGCTAAATGGCTAAAATAAGATTGCTTAGGCAAACATTATGTCTGCCTGGCTTCACACCTTATGTAACTGCTGTAGATGACAGGGTCAGTGTTAAATAGCACCAAGGCTTCATTTCATTTGTGTTGACTGCAGCTGCAGCACTTACTGTCAGCCACAGCAAGGCTGTGCTTCAGTCATGTCACAGTTACCAAACTAAATACAGTACAGTTCAAGTTATATGAGTTTTTGGTACCACTACACACATCATTAAGTCTTCTCTACATGTAATGTGAAAGGGAGTCACTCGTGATGAACTCACAGAGAATTGTCACCCGACTCTCCAGTTCCCCTCAGCTCTACAGAGCATTTCTTCTGCTCAGCCTCTTTCAGCTCATTGTTTTGGTCTTACAACCCGCAGCTTTACTGTTTCAGTTCAGTCTCACCGCTCTCATCCACCTCATTTCCATCAATGTTGTTTTCATCAGAAAAGTTTCAATAAAACCCACTCCAGGTGAATGCTAATGTTGCTCTGTGCCTGCTGGATGTGTAAACAAGCAACTGTATGCTCACATGTTCGCTATATCACCTTTATAAATAAGGTTATGACCATGTTGTATTTACAACTTGTTCCGCTGCCCCAAAGTAGCCACATAAATCAATAACTGCTGCTTTAATGACATTATTGGGGTAGCTTTATATGATAATAAGACATATTTATAAGGACTTATGATTCTATTTGCAATAACTTAAAGAACCATTACAGTATTTTTTAACTCCTTAACTACAAATCATGTATATTTATGCTTTTGCTATCCACTGTATATGTTTTAATATATGTTTCCTACTGTTCCAGCCAGCCTTTGGTTTCTATTCATTTTCATGTGGCATGAAAATGAAATGGTTCATAAAACTTGAGTTTTGTCAAAGTCATAGCTGCGGAGTACAGCAGTGAAGACCAGACGAATCCACAAGGTCATGTTTTATGTGCTCAAGCAGATGCGTCTGGTCCCCTCCCATTCAGACAGATTTCCAGCCGACCAGGCCTGGGTCAGGCCAATCACAACCGTTTATCCAAAATGGGGTGGGTTTGATACGATGACTGTACAGAGGAGCATCGTTGAGGCATTTTCGTAATAAACCAAGATGGCTGCTGCTGAAGTGGAACGTTCTGAATCCGCTATCGTGTCAGTATTAAACGAACTGGACGGTATATTTTCTCTAAAAGAAGAACAAACAACTGCACTTAAAGCTTTTGTTGATAAGAAAGACGTGTTTGCCGTACTTCCGACAGGATCTGCCAGTGCTACATCACGTTTTGTTGCTCTGATTGGTTGCCCAATTGCGTCCAGAAGCATTTTGGGCTGCACCCGTTGATAACGCCCCTTGTATATATCAAAAATCAACAGAGAGGTTCCAGACTAATTAGTGTTTGCGAATTCTGGCAACGTCAGGCTAGTGACTTCAAATCAATCTGCAATTGAACTGCATCACTGTGCAACAACAATTATCTAACTATATGGACAAAAACAATTGTCTATATGGACATATATCAAACATATGAACCGTAGTGTAATTATTTTGTATAGTATAAGTATATAAAAATAAGTTAAAAAGGTATTGCCATTATACTGCTCTATGACTATGGTAGCCATAAATACTGCTAGTGGAGATGTAGGGAAAAAAAGACTGAAAGTGAGAGTGTGATGTGTGGGAGGGTGTAGAGCCTGTAGAGCCGGAGAAGAGAGACTGAATGTGTTGTGAGGGATATTCCTCAAGCAGTTTCTTTTGCTTTAGTAGATTTAACCCATTGGACAAACCACAAAGGCTTTTCAGTAAGAAGTGGGACATGAGTGGACTGTCACCTGACGATGTTGGGGTGGGAGAGTTTCTGCAGCAGGCTAATCTCTCGCACGATGCTGTCTTGGTCTACGTCGTTTTTGTAGATCTTCACCACCATCACCTTCCGACTGGTGTTGTGCATCACCTGAAGGACATTGGTGTCCGTTAGTAGCAGAGACAGTGGAGGTAGAAGCAGTAATAGCAGTGGTAGTTGTAGCAGTAGTGATGATGATGATGATGATGATGATGATGGGGAGGCTAGTAGATTAGACACACAGCTTCTTGCCTGTTTACGGTCAGCTCTGTGCGTTGTAAACAAACCAACTAACCATTTGAAAGGCTGGGGTAGAGATGCATGCACAAAAGAAAAGTCTTTCTGGTCACAAGTAGAAACACACCTACTTTTAAACATTATGAATGACAATATATATCTATCTATCTCTATATATCTATCTCTATATATCTATCTATCTCTATATCTATATATATCTCTATCTATCTATCTATCTATCTATCTATATCGACATATATATCGACAGGTTTTTGGATATGTGCACATGTCGCAAAGCCGACATTTTCAAGAAGGTGGTTGAAAGAATGAAAGAGGGAGGCTGAGTTCGCGCAAGGCTATGCATTTTCATTAGCCATGTAAACAGCTTAGTAGGAATATTGTCTTTTTTCTTATAAGGGCACAAACCGGAATATTTTGTGCATGTAAACTTAGTCGGTGTGACAGCAGTTTATAAAGGAAGATTCTGAAAGTGTATATAGGAAATCAAGAACCGATTTGGGTTTCCTATGTTGATTCAATTTTAACATCAGTCCAAAATCAGAGAGCAAAAGCTAGCTTTCTCAATCTCACTCTGGACACATCAAAGCTCTGACTCCCCCAATCACTCATCCATCCTGTGGCCTCTTTCTAGCTCATTTCATCAGGGACAAAGCCTAAATGTATGAAAATCAGCTCTTCCTGTAGCTCCACTCCAGCACTGGTGTCACATTAGGAGTTATGCAAGGTCTCAGCTGGGGATGAGTATTGCGGCCTCCAAAGCTGGTGGGCCAATCACGGAATGGCAAGAATGTCCCAATTAGTGGCTGGAACAAAGCAAGCTTTGATTGCAGCTTACACGTAGGCCGGCAACAAGGCAAAATGGGGGGGAGGAGGACAGAAGAAATACCTTATAGACTTTGGAGAAGAAGCCACTCCCGATTAGCTCAGCGGTAAAGTTTTCCCAGAACTCCAGTTTGCGGACAGCGGTGCGGAGCTTCTGCCAGCGGTCCACATGGTAGTACTTGTCTGAAGACTCACCGTACAGGGTGGGACTGGTGGGCTCCGAGGACACGTCCACATCACACATCCTGGAGATGTCCGCTGGGAAAGCAGAGTCACATAGTTAGACACAGGTTAGGCTGAAGATGCTAAAAGGTTATATTTGTTTGTGCTGGAATTATTCATTTAGTCCATTTTCATGACAAAACAATACAAGCTGTAGAAAAGAATCACTTAAGAAAATACAGATAGAGGCACAATCTTAAACGGTCGGTTCACCCAAACATTTTTTTAAAGAAAAGTCTGTTTTTCCTCCTTTATCTCTAGTGGAATTTAGCCATGCAGAATGTTTTGTGTTGATTTGCCTCATTTGTCTCAACAGATCATTAAAGACTGAACACTCCATATTTTTCCCCATGTTCAAAAATAGCTCATATTTCAAATAAAAGGTGACAGTCCCAGTACATAGCCCGCCCTGCTGTCATCTAGGCAGCAGGGAGAGGACCCAAACGCAGACAGGCGAGGAGGCTTCAGCAAATTAAAGGTTTATTGACAACAAAAAAGGCCTACACACTGGTACAGGCGGGCAATTGGCAGGCCCAGCACAGGGAAATAATCCAAAAAACAAGAACAAGAAAACTAGGCATGTGGCAACAAGAAAACCAGGAAAACTGACACTAACACTAACTGACAACTAACGACAACAATGAACCAACGAGGAACAAAGGAAAGGGACGGGTATATATAGAGGAGGACAAAACGAGGGAAACAGAAACAGGTGAGTAACGAGACACAGGTGTGGGAATGAGACACAAGGACAGGAAGTAAATAATACACAAAAGACAAGAGCTGGGAACTGGGAACTTTAAAATATAACAGGAAACAAGACCAAAATCATGACACCTGCAGATAGTTTTCTTACTTACGTACTTCTTTCCTAGGCTTGAAAAAAAAACTGTCTCTCTCTAAGATTTCTACCTCCATCACAATATAATGAAGGTGAATGGAATTTTAAAAATTACATTAAAAATCAGCAGAAATTAAGCAAAACTTGCAAGCTACTTCAACCAGTCAACTTCAGGCTGCCGCTACACTGATAGCATGACACACTATTTTCACTGCAACATATATATGAAATGCACCTTTTTCATAACAGCAGTAAACTAGACTATTGTTGTCTGCTACGCTAATGCAAAATGGATTCGACATTATAGATGGAAAATCATGGATAAAGGTACTTTACTTTTTAAAATGCTAACTTACTGCCTTATAGCTACAGTAGTAACGTTAGCTTGTCACTCAACAGCATGGATGTATAATAAGACCTGGATACGGTGCCGCCGCTCTGCCTTGCTTCCAATTTTTTCCAGTGGTCACTCGCGGTATTGCAGTGAAAAATTCCCCTGCGGCTCAAAAAGCAATTTCCCCATAGACCACCATAGTAAAAGAGACGTCTGTAAAACTGTTGACAGGACACCTCCAACTGCAAACAAGGTCGATTATGACTCTTTCTATTATGCATTTTTGATCCATGGAGGTTTTATATTTGTAAAACTTTCCTCGAGCCGAGAAAAGCGATTTAATAATCCATGACATCATCACGATGTAAAGTCTATGGGCCAAGTGGGAACTCGTGGGCGGGGCCAGCGGGGGGAAACACTACTGCGCATATTCAGTGGGACGCATCCCCCGGAAGTAAACCCAGAAGGTAGAACATTTTTTGCCGTATGTGCTGGTCGAGCAATTCTCATTGGACTGAATAAGCACCATCTTTGGGTCTGGTATCCAGTTCTTATAATACATCCATGCGTAACGTTAGCTTGTCACTTGTCACTGAACAATAGTAATGTTAGCTTGTCACTCAATTGAGGCAGCGGAGGCAGCATGAATGAAGAGAACTTTAATTCTCCAATGTGTTTTAAGACTACATAGCTTGCACTTGAATTAATTCAAACAAATTACGTTACGTAAAAAACGTTAGTTAGAACTTGATTTTTTGAAAAAGTGACAGTCCTACTAGGTAGAGTAGGCTACCACTAGAAAAGAGGAAATATGCTTTTGTGTAATTTTGTGAACCAACCTTTTAAATTGAGGGGGATAATGAGGCGCAACACTGAGTTAAAAATGTTTCAGATGTAATCTGATGAAGGGCTATCTGGACCATCATGTATTAATGAGATTGACTTTTATTCACTCAGAGTTTAAGATCCTGCAGTTCATAATCCTACCAAAAAATTACAGGCATTGTATTGTCAAGATGGAAAAGCCATTGGACCAGCAACAACTTGCAACTCATTATATTCATATTTGTATTCTATATCTACATTTATCTATATACTGGTATATCAGCCCAACAATATTTAAAATAATTTCATTGCACACTGCTGCTACACTGATCATGCCAACACAAAAGACTGTAACAACCAAAAGGACAATTTATACATTTAACAGTATGACAACGACCCTGGATGAAAGAGAGGCTCACAAAAGGTCTAATTTCACTCTCCCACTTATTAGCTGCATGGATGAGGGAAAGTGCCTCCACTTTACAGACTGAAACAAAGACGGTGAATAATTTGAGGCTTAAAATAGAGGCAGGACTGATGGATAACAGGGCTGGTCACTGAACACAGACACTTTCCAGAGTGGTTAAGAGAACTGTTTGTCCTCAAGAGAAGGTATCTCATCTCTGACAAGGGCTAATACAAAACACATATTGTGCAGATAGAATAAAATAGACTAATATTAAAGTGCAATGTTCTTTTTCATATGATCTACACAATCTACTACAATATTGCACACATTTAAGACCACTTTATGATATATATGTAGTTTGTAATACTGTGGCTGTTCAAATTATATACATTTAGTGAAGTCCTTCATCGCAAATCTACAGTAGACCAAGCTGGACAGTTCGGACATAGTGATTGCTCACAAACAACTATGCAGTTCATCTCAAACACATTCAACAAAAATGTCAGGTCCATGAAAAAACTGTCTATCAAAGTCTATCCTCGTGACAAGACATCACTCTCATATTCAGCCTTAAGATGGCATTTTTCTTGAAATGATGATGAGAATAATTTCTACCCAAATAATTTTTTTTTTTTAATTAAGAATAACAGGAACTGAGACACCTCCCTGAAGTAGTGAAGCTCTCTAAAAGAGGCATGACAGCTGTATTAAAATGAGGCAGAAGCTTCCTAAAGTCAGGTTCACACTGGATTTAAAGGATAAGTCTGGTGATCACGATATTCTTGTGAAGATCTTGTCAATAAACCCCATGAAAAGACCCAAAGCAACAATGAATGTATCTACTAAAAAGTATTGTGTGTGTATCCACATCAGTGAGCCACACTGTTACACTGGCTGACATGTTCCTTCATTACCATGAACACACACACTGTAGTTTATTTTAAGTCAATCCCACATACACCGACCTGCTACCGGCTAATGCATTTTTGGTTTTGCTCTTTTCATGGGATTTCTTGGCAATTAGAAATACATAGAAAATCACCAGCCTTTTACTTACATATATACAGTATATATATATTTGTTCTGTATATGTCAAGATCACATTTATTACAAATGAAAATTGTTTACTTACTGAGCTTGTGGCTTCATAGCAAACTGAGTATATTTGCATTATAGGCAAATTAAATTGTCACCTGAGATTCTAATTGCAATTAGGAAACATCTACAGAAAAAACAGCAACCGATGCATGCAGGGAAGAACTTGGTTTGTATTTATTCATAATACAACAAGAATTCCAAAATGTTGGAAACATTACAGAGAGTCCCCAAGACCCCAGGCAAGAGCTGAACCCCCCAAAAAAGCTTTCTATCAACTAAATAAAAAAATTATGACCAGTCTACTATTACTTCACATAATCTACATGCAAGCATCAATCCCTTTGGTTACTTATTGAACACGAGGGGCCACACTTGTTTGAGGGTGGAGTGAGTGAGGTGGGTTTAAACAGCCATGTGGAATAAACTTCACTTCCCACAGTGAGACTATTCACTTGCTCATTGCTCTCCGCTCCTCACAAAGGGGGTAGTCCTGACCTAATTTCAGCCACAGAGGACTGGTGTGACAACACTGAAGGTCAGAGTTTGTTTTTTCCACGACAACAGCCTCTCTTGCCTTTACGATGACGCCGGTGGAAAGCACACGCTGACACGCTATAACACAACTGGCAGGGTTTTGTCAATCAAGCCGGTGGACTCAACCCCGGCTATTCATGCTGCTTTTGTTCATTCGGCTTCAGACTAAACAATCACTACACTTTCAGCTCCAACACTGTCAGAGAGAAACGCTTACAGTGCAGCCCTATCATCTAGCTGTCACTCTCTCCGTCTCTCTACTGTTTTGTCATCTTGTTTTGTTGTTCTGTCTGAATAAATCTTGCTAACCTGAATCTTGCTAGCCTTGCTAGCATCAGACGACTCTTGTTTCATTATCGCCCCCAAATTTATCAGATTCACAGAACACTGACATGTCACTGTAAGAAAAGCCCAATGCACGCGTTCAAGCACAATTCCTGTTAATTACTGTAACACCAGCATTTGACAAGTGTCTACTGTGAAAAAAGTCTATTCAGCTTGAGTTGTTTTCCTAGTCATATGTGCCCCTCCTGCAATGGCTCGTTTGGGAACCATTGTTTTGAAAGACAAGGGTGGAAATAGTCTTGTTTTTCTTATTGTCAAAAAATCCAATGAAAAGAATGAATTGATCCTACTAATAAGTATTTGCCGGGTGCCATAGCACTCATTGCATTGTTGTTTGAGGCCTAACAAGAGTGTTGCAATCCAGTATTGTTTACGTCCATGCTCTTCCTTGAATTTTGTTGCCGTATTGCTATTTTGGTGAAACTGAATAAAATCTTTGGCATGCTTCAGTGACCCCCACCTGTAAAAACATTGCTCTTTTGCGCTACTAGTGGTCAAAAACTCCATGGGATACCTTTAATCAGCCAGTGACTATAGTTCCCAACAAATGCACTACAGTGCCCAGCTGTTTTAGGAAATTACTTTAAAAATGAAACTATATATTTGTATTTAAAGATTTGCAACTAAAGCAGGAACCACTGGGCTTGGGAGTGCCACAGACAGGTTGGGAAAGTACTGAGAAACAGGCTACCACATTGTTGGTTGGTCTTTTGATAAGACTTCTTGATAAACGAATCCAGCCTTATCCTTTAAGATTTTTACCAACATTTAAACCTTTGTTAATGGATTTGTTTTAAAACACAACATTATCACATTATAAAGTAGATATGGCTAACATGTCAGCAAACAGTTGCCTATTTGCAGAAGACTGTCCTTTTAGCTCTGTTTTTGGTCTCCATTTCCCACTTTGTCTGCTTTTCTCTCTTTCCCTCTCTCTTTTTCCCATCCACTGTTAGCTCCATTCAAACCGGCACATGGGTCCCATAACGACCACAGAAGAAAAAAAAGAAAAATAGAAAAAGATGAATTTCCCATCTGTTACGTCATTCTGAACATTTTAAAGCCTGCAGTTTGGGTTTACTGCTTGTCATGATCTTTCACGAGCAAGTAAATCCACAATTAGATAGCGTGATAATAATCTGGTCATATCAACATATCAACAGCTCTAGATTGCTGTAAGGATTCATAACAGTATGTACCATCAACAACAATTCATTTGGCTGTTGTGTTGTCAGTTCTGATTCAGAGACCTTGCACGTGAGCCAAGACTTGATTCTTCAACAGCTCAAGCTTTGTTTTTTTTTTCCGATGCTGAATGGGAAGGTTACACAAGCAACATGCAGGAAATACGTCTGCGGTGAAGGGCCGTTATCACAACCCGCTGTGAGTATGACCTGCGTCTGAACACACACAACATCAGCGGGAATATCAGGGCTGGCCATTGCCACAATGACGTCCACCCAGCTGCTCATGAAAGTTTCACAGCAAAAGTCAGTTAACACCAAAGCGAGATTTTTCCCCAGGGCTCCGCCTCTCAACACAAGGATAGTCTCTGAGGAATGTCCAAAAGATCAGACTGGGATGTGATGTTAGCTCAAAGCAGAGAGTATGTGTGCATGTGTGTGTGCTTATACACTTAGAGTTATGACTTCCCAAACAAGGAGATTCACGTCATTAGATGACGGCAAGCTGGTGACTCACTGAAGAGTTCACACTAGAAGCCAAAATGATACAAGTCACACCATGTGAAAAAGATGGCTCAATCTGCTTGTTTTTACACCAAATGGGTGTTAATGAACTTGATGACAATCTAACATCCCAGGGGACATACACTGTCTGGGACCCCTTAAAATTTGCAAGCACACACACAAAGACGGGTAATTTCCAGGTGCACTCCATAGCAAAACTGGAAATTAATGCCACCTAAGTCTAGAATTGAGATTCTATTCATACTCAGGGTGTGGATAACAGCATCCTCTGAGTCCCCGTGACTTCAGGCGTACAGTATGTAGACGACACAGGCAAGTGCAACACAGCAGAGCACTAATCTGCCTTTAACAGCCCTCTAGTCATGACATTTTTGGCTACAGCCTCATGCATTAAAGCTGAGCACTTAAACTGACCTAAGCCAAGCCACAGTAGCTGTTCATTGGTTCATGGATTTTTACAAAGCGACGTGAGGCTCAGAGCCACAGCAGCCCCGGAGCTCTGCCTTCGTCTGCAGGTTTTTGAAGGCAGAGATGGCAGGCGAGGATCAGTGATATGTCAGATGGGTCGACATCTGATCAATGAGGGACGAGCAGAGCTAGACCACGCATAGCTGTGGCTCCTCACTGGCGTCAACCACACTTGGTGGCGGATGCAGCAATGATGAGTTTCGCCACTGTTGCAGAACATGAGCTACGTATTTACACAATAGGGCACATACTTTATAATAATTTATAAGTTATAATACTGTTCATCTGAAAGCAATTCGATGCACAAATACACAACATAAGCAAGTCGATATAACAATTTATACTCTACTCTTTAATTAAAGTGGTTCTACTAAGGTGTTATTAGGCATCTCGAGCGTGGCATAAGCACAATCAGTGCACACTAAATACCTTATGTAGGATTATGTAGGATCATATATAAGCACAGCATGAAAAAGAATACACTCTAGGCCTTCATGCAAAATACAGGAAAACTGCTTAGGTGATGGTTATATTACACACAATGTAAAAGTATGTTAAGTATTAGCAGCAAAATGTGCTTAAAGCTGCATTTATTTTATTTTTTGGCAACTTGGGCAAGTTTGCCTATTTATACATCCAGCAGACATGGAGAATTCATTCATTTGGAGTTTTGTTTCTAGTCACCTGACAAATCTAAGTCCAATACTCACTCTTCTTTAGCTCTGTTTTGGTCTCCACCAACTCCTGAGAAAAATATCTGGCTCTTCAGCTGCTAAATGCTACACTATGTTCACCAGCTAGTTGCTAACTTTGTCTGTTAGCTGTTTGGTGCTGGGCAGGTAGCGTACAGTGAGTTTATCAGAGCTTTGTCACTGAAAACAACTGCCTGGTGCTGCTTGAAATGAGGTAGATGAGAGCAGTGAGAGTGAACTAAAACAATAAAGTTGGCCCTAAAATCCAAATAATGAGCTAAAAGAGGCTAAAACACCACCTAGAGTTGAGGGAAACTTGATGGAGTTGAGGGAGTCGGATCATAATTCTCTGTGGGTTTGTCACAATGAGGAAGACCTTTCACATTAAACATAATCATTTCATCCATTGTTAATATAAAAATATTGATTAGTGCAGCTTTAAATATCAAAAGTAGAAGTAGAAGTAGGTTTTATGCAGAATGGCCCCTTAAAGAATGTTATATTATTACACGTTATTGCATTATTTTTACTGATTTATTAAAGTGTAACTGGATCGTTAATTTTGTAATCAAGATGGGTTTACGGTCATCTACTTTACATATATGTAAATAGTAACTGTAGCTGTAAATACAGTACTTGACTAAATGCACTTTTCACCACTGCCATCTTTTATATTTGTCTAAATGTTTTTATATGCTTCTCATGCACAATGCATAATAAGCATAAAGTCCATCTTTCCAATCTGTTCAGTTTGTGCAATTTTGTTCTAACTACAGCACTCCTCATTTTTCATCCTTTTTCCTGCTGGTGTGAAAAGTAAATTTGCCCACAGGAACTGGCATCATTATCAAAGTTTCATATAATAGTTTAACATGCCTAAAACTTAGTTTAACTTTCAGTGTCATGATTTTGCAAGACAGCAGTAATGTTCTGAAGCATGCTCCCAACAGCTGATGTTTCCTGTCCATACATTGGCCTATCATCAGTGTGTCCCTCTGAACTGCATAAATATGAGCTTGGTGGTGGTGCAACAGCTTCAACAGGCTACATATCAATGACACAACATTACGTAGGCGAAGCCATTTGGTATGCTAGACCTCCATGCTGATGTCATCCAAAAATCATACTGCATTACTAATTTGGGTGAAAGCTTTAAAAATAGCAATCCTCATGCGCTGTGCTAAAAGCCAGGCAGTTGCAGTGTCCAACTGTATGTATGGTGATCCATGAGAGCTACTATTGCAGATCATGCACTATAAATCCATTGCCAACTAATGCAATATTGACTTGGTCTTGTAAGCAGTATGCATTATGCAATGAATGTTAATGACAATAACGATATGATAAGTCCAGTCTAATACATGTAGGAGATCAGAGCACTGTTCCTGTACTTCCACAGAACTCCAGTTAGATTCATGTTCTGTAATTTAGAAGTAAGGAAGCAAATCTTAATTTCAGATATGAATAGAGCATGATGCAGAGGTAATGCAATTACTGCTCACCATGACTGACTTGTGCAATAATAACCAATGTACCACTAGGGCATACTGTAACAAGCCTCCATGGGAAAGTCTTCTAAACTCAGTATTCAAACAAATTAAAAACAAACATGTAGTCTTCAGTCTGAGTTTGGAGCCTTAGAAATCTTTCTATGTATAAATCAGTTCAAAATAGTGCTACTAGATATTTTTGGGTGTGCACAAAAATGCACCAACGTTGGCTATAATGGGGTATATGAGATGGGGACAAGGTTTGTGGGAAGATATGTGTAGCTCAGTTGTGGAATCAGTTAATTAATATAGAGGAAAGCTGACTGGAAGGATATTAATTTAGGATAAACAAATCAAAGGGTTGTGGTCAAATAAATGTTTCTTACTTCTTGCTTTCTTGAGTTAGATGATCAATACCACTCCTGTGTTTGTATGGTTAATATGAAGCTACTGCCAGCAGCCTGTTAGCTTAGCTTAGCATTAAGAGTGGAAATGGCAAAGAAACAAGATATAACGTGTAAGATAGTGAGCTTCAGAGGTGCTGGTAGGTGGATTTTGGTACCTTTTGACAGAGCCAGGTTAGCTGTCTCCAACTGTTTTCAGTCTTTGTGCTCAGCTAAGCTAACTGGCGGCTAGCAGTAACTTCATATTTATTGTACAGACATGAGAGTGGTTCAGTGTGCCATCTCAATGATAGAGAAAATGAGTTCCATTTTGTTTTCTGCAGTCCTTATTACTGGGAACTGCATAAAAATAGATTTTTTAAACGTAGACTGATTTGGCTATTTAGACATGAAACATTTAAGTTAGCAAGTTACTTGGAGAAAGCCTGGGAGATGAGGAGAAAAGCTCTTTATCAGGATTCTTCCTCTCTTCTTCAATTCAGTGCACAATTTATTTGAAATGTTATAGGTTTTATATGTTGCTAAAACTCTAAAAAGTGACACAAATTGTTGAAACAATGCTTCACATGGATTTCATTGTAAACATCAAGAGAACACAAGGATTTTGGCTAATGTTAGGATAGAAGATTTGGTAGTTATTGATGTGTCATTCTCAAAGACCCAAAAGGTCGAGATTTCTTGCATCTGTCACCCTGCAGTTATAGACCGAGGCTGGGGCCGGGCCTGCTGCTGTAAATAAGCCTCACTTAAAATGCTGCAGCCAGAGCTTCACAGATCTAATTAACAAGGGGCATTTTTTGTTCAGCATCATGCTTTGAAGTGCAGATGTTTACAGAGAATTTCTATGCAAAAGCAACATTTGGCCTGAGTAAAGATCTAATTTAAAATAATATTTCTTGCAAATCTTTTTAATCTATCAGTTAATGAAATTACCGTATAAATCAATGTCACTGATTGAAGTTCACAGCAGTGATTCAACCAGGTCATGAAAGCTTTTGAACACCGACTCACTTTGAGGTCTTTCCTTGGAACAATCCCTTGTCACTCATTTTTTCTTCTGTGTCTTTCCGCTCCACTGACCTCACTCACTATCTTCATTTACCCTGCTAAAACTCAGGCTTTTTTTTTTTCTTACCTGGAAACTATTTCTGTGGTCAACTCATGAGCCACACCAGCTAACTCACACTGTCTGGCTTTCTTTCTATCTCTTTATACTGGAACATCTAAGTGTCAAACCAAACAAATAGGATCATTTAGAGAACTAACAGTACACAGTGTTTGCTGTTTTGATTGCACAACATCTAGGTCATAACCATTATGAGGATGGAAACACTCTATGTAATGTGCTCTGCCTTGCGGTACACATCGCAATACCATGGTGAAGTGGTAATGTGGTTACTGTTGCATCCCTGACACCAAGCCCCAAGGAAGAGGATGTCACAGCTGTGGACACACTGAATTAAGGGTGATCTCTGAGAAATGATGTGTTAAGGGTTTAGACCCAAGAAAATAGATGGTGGAAGGGGGGGTTAGGGGTCAGAAAAGGAAGAGGGTTTTGTATTTTCCCTTTTTGCTAAAGGGAAGGTAGTCTAAATATTTGGGGAGAGCAGGGGAGGGTCTTTTCAACTTTTTCTCATCCCAACCCAGATTTATTGTTAAAAAAAAAAAAAAAAAGCCTAAAATTTGGAAAAAGATCAAGTAGTTACATCAAAAAGATGGCTTTTGTGTGTGCATATTTGGATTTACTTTTATTATTTGGAATCCAGGGTGAGGCGACAAAAATTGATGGGCTTAAGCCCCTCAGTAGTCTATCCAATAGTTGAAGAGACATTTAACTCAAAATCACAAATGTCAACCTCATGGTGGCACTAAAAGAAAAAGTCAGGGGATCACCAGAGTCATTAAGATACATCTTCTGGAAGCTGTGAATGTCTATAAAAAATGTTGTACCTACCCATCTTGTTTGTATTGAGATATTTCACTGGATAAGTGAAAACTTTGACCTGCTGGTGGCACTAGAAGAAAAGTCAGGGAATCACCAGTGTTAGCAGGCTTCATTCTCTGGGGACCATGAATGCCTGTGCAAAATTTCATGGCAATCCATCCGATAGTTGTTGAGATATTTCAGTCTAGACCAAAGTGGGGGACCAACAGCCCGACATTGCCATCCCTAGAGCCAGAGACTGGCTAGAATGTTTGTTGTGGTGTTTACCATACAATTGCTAATTCCACTTGTAATGTGTGATTTAGTGGATATGTGAAACTGATCGCTCCATTAACATATTAAGGTTAAAATAGGAGTATACCATCTTAAATTCTTTACACACTTTTAGTTACAATATTAACGGTGAAACAAATTCAATGAATATTAGAGAGAGATATAGGGACCACTAGTCATCAAGGCTGTTGACAGGTCCCAATCAGAACGTGCCACGTCACAAGCCCCGCCCCCTCAGAAGTCCCGCCTCATCCAATCAAATCACGGTATTTGTCACCGGAAGTCCCGCCCCGTCCAATCACCTTAATTCCCTCTCTTTTTCAAATTTTGACAGCAACACAAACCCCCAGTTAACACCATCTGTGAAAACAGCAGAGCGGGGGGTACAGGGGGTCATGTCTCCTGCAGAGAGGTCCCGAATGGTTCTAGGGAAGTCAAGACAACAAGAAAACACTGGGCTGTGAAGAGAAGCAGCTCTGTCTTTCCCACAGAAGTTTCTGTGACATACTGACAATCTAACAGCCAACACAGTTAAGGCAGACACCAGAGTTGCTGAGTCAAAAAAAAACCTAGTCTAATGCAACATGGTTTAAAGTGAAATGTGTTTCATGTGAGAGCACAACAGTATGGACTTTAGTAAATCCCTCACTAAAGACTGGGTCTATATATTGTTCAGCACTGTCATTTAAAAAATAATAAATAAGATTTCAATGAGAGAATCAGAGTTAAGAGGTGTTACAAGGTTTCCTGCAGAGAGGTCCCAAATGGTTCTTGTGTATTTGGAAAGTCAAGACAGTAACAAGAAAACACTGGGCTGTGAAGAGAAGCAGCTCTGTCTTTCCCACAGAAGTTTCTGTGACATACTGACAATCTAACAGCCAACACAGTTAAGGCAGACACCAGAGTTGCTGAGTCAGAAAAAAAACCTAGTCTAATGCAACATGGTTTAAAGTGAAATGTGTTTCATGTGAGAGCACAACAGTATGGACTTTAGTAAATCCCTCACTAAAGACTGGGTCTATATATTTGTTCAGCACTGATTTCAATGAGAGAATCAGAGTTAAGAGGTGTTACAGGGGGTCATGTCTCCTGCAGAGAGGTCCCAAATGGTTCTTGTGTATTTGGAAAGTCAAGACAACAAGAAAACACTGGGCTGTGAAGAGAAGCAGCTCTGTCTTTCCCACAGTAGTTTCTGTGACATACTGACAATCTAACAGCCAACACAGTTAAGGCAGACACCAGAGTTACTGTGTCAAAAAAACCTAGTCTAATGCAACATGGGTTAAAGTGAAATGTGTTTCATGTGAGAGACAGTATGGACTTTAGTAAATCCCTCACTAAAGACTGGGTCCATATATTTGTTCAGCACTGATTTCAATGAGAGAGGTCCCAAATGGTTCTTGTGTATTTGGAAAGTCAAGACAGTAACAAGAAAACACTGGGCTGTGAGAAGAAGCAGCTGTTTTCTCTCCACAGAAGTTCCAGTGACATACTGACATGGTGACAAACAACAGGGTCAAAAAGACCAAATGGCATGACAAGATAAAAGACGCACGCTAGTTTGTTTATTGCAACGCCGTGTTTGTTATGAGAGTGCTACGGTATAAAATACGGGCCTGAAAACCCCTCAGGAGACTCACTCAAGACTGAAGACTGAAGACGCAGGATGGACAGCGGTAATAATATTTATCCTATTCTATCGTCAGTATTTTCATCAAGAAGAAAATATTAGGTCTAAACAACAAAAACCTATTTTATAGAAATCACGATCGATATTCACCCGGCTCCAAGGAACACAGACCTGTTACCCTGTAAGTGAAGCCTTTAATAATATATATACATATATCTGTTAATTCAATTTTTCCTACAGCTTAGTACTTAAAACCTATTTCTTTATTTTCAACAGTTACTTCAGAAGAGCTGGAATGTTTAACCTTCTCACAGACAACTTATAGTAAGTAGGTTACGATTTTCTCTTTGTAAATTGCAACATTCCCAGCGTATATTTCAATGTTTTGAAACCGCTTACTTACAGATTACTATGATACCGTCCTAGAGGAGCCTGACGGAGATCGATTGTGGAGGGTCCGATCTCTGTCGGCGTGGTGAAACACCCAGCAGCACCCGTCCAAGCGCAGCCATCTCTGAGCGTTGTGGAGGGTCCGAACTCCGTCGGCGTGGTGAAACACCCAGCAGCACCCGTCCAAGCGCAGCCATCTCTGAGCAAGCCAAAGAGAAAGAAGCCGTGTCTTCCTCCACCTCCGGCCGAGGGTTCGGATCAGGAGACGGACGATTTCCAAACAGAACGCCGGGGAAGGCAGTCTGCTCGGGGTGCATCGAAGAGAAAAAAGCCGTGCGTTCCTCCACCTCCGGCCGAGAGAGCGAGTTTGGATCAGGCAGGGGGGAACATCCGTACGGAAGGCCGAGGAAAGCAGCCTGCTCAAGGGGTATCGAAGAGAAAGAAACCCGTTCCTCCACCTCCGTCCAAGGGAGGGGGTTTGGACCAAGCAGCGGCCGATTTCCAGAGGGAAGGCCCGGCGAAGGAGCCCATCGCAGGGCGAGCTGAATCCGGTAAGTCGCTAAAACTTTTTTTAAAACAAATCTCAATAATAACCCGATGTTGACAGCCCGCCAGCAGGATTGAAATGAAACTCGACTTCCTGTTGTCTGAGTCAAAGAAGGGAGGGTGAGAAGAGCGTAGTTCCGGTGACGTGTATCATACAAGTTAAGGAGGGGGTAGCTGCAGCAGCGCCCCCTAACACCGGAGGTCTAATGCTTGTAATACAAGAAGGTGATGCAGAGGCTGGTAATAGCGTATGCTGTAGGATGCTTTGTAATATATTCAAAGGGGATTACTTAAATCAAGTAACATTTCTAAATACTAGGGGTGACTGGCATTTGGTTTGTTTTAATTAT